>PVJN01062450.1:0-11013 GCA_004026805.1 Lasiurus borealis | reverse complement strand
ACCACACCCTAGCGATTCCCTGAGACCCTGCCCCACCCAATTTACAAACCCACTGAGCTCTACGTGGTGGCTTTTGCATATGAATGGCCTGCCCTCTAGCAGCCTAACCTAACAAATTGCAACTGGGTCAGTCAACTCCAAAACTTCCAAACTCCAAGCAAAGAGAAGAAATCTGCAGAACTCCCTGTAGCTCCTGCTGAGTGGCCTCAGACACTAGCTGACTTGCACCTCCTTGGAGATCCAGGAACCAGTGTACCTAGAGGTCAGTGTGAGACGACACCAGATTTCAATTCCTCACATTCATAAGTGACACACTCAAGAGACAGATTTGGTGAGCACCAAAGCCCCACTGAAGCAAGTCTTGCTCCATAGGGGTGTCTCCAGCAGAGCAGTTCTTTCATTTATAGACATGGCAGGTCCTCAGAGCCAGTTGGCCTGGAGGTCAATTCCTCCCAGTGTACCAATAGCAATCAAGGCTTAACTACAACAAGACTGTGTACCCAACCCACAAAGGGGTGCATTGGGGAGGCTGAGCCATTGGGCCGTAAAGGACAACTAGCACACAAAGCCACTCCATTAACACAGGGAAGCAGCCAAAATTCGGAGACAAACATGTCATGAATGAAAGAAATGGAGGAAAGCAAACTACTGGACATAAAGTTCAAAACCACATTTATAAAGTTACTCAAGAATCTTCTACAAACTGCCAAGAAACTTAGTGAGACTCTGAGAAATTTAGTGAGACCTTCAAGGATCTTAATGGGAATGCCAAAAAAACGGAAAAGGACCAGTCAGAAATTAAGCATACACTATCTGAAATAAAGAATAATATACAGAAATCAAACAGCAGACTAGAGGACCCCAAGAATGAAACCAAAGATCTGAAATATGAGGAAGCAAAGAACACTCAACCAGAAAAACAAAAAGAAAAAAAGAGTCCAAAAATGTGAAGATAGTGTAAGGAGCCTCTAGGACAACTTCAAATATACCAACAAGATTTTTGTCCAATCTCTTCTCACACCCCTCACATCCCCTTCCACCCAAGAATGGTCAGTCCATTCCCTTTTTATGCCCCTAATTCTATTATATTCACCAGTTTATTCTGTTCATTGGATTTTTTTATTCACTTGATTTTTAGATTCACTTGTTGATAGGTATGTATTTGTTATCACTTTGTTGTTCATAATTTTTATCTTTAGCTTTTTCTTCTTTGTCTTCTTCTTAAAGAATACCCTTCTGCATTTCATATAATACTTGTTTGGTGTTGATGAATTCCTTTAGCTTTTTCTTATCTGTGAAGCTCTTTATCTGTCCTTCAATACTGAATGATAGCTTTGCTGAGTAGAGCAGACAACCTTGCTTGTAGGTTCTTGCTATTCATCACTTTGAATATTTTCTGTCACTCCCGTCTGGCCTGCATAGTTTCATTGAGAAATCAGTTTTGACAGTTGTGTGGGTGCTCCTTTGTAGGTAATTCACTGTTTTTCTCTTACTGTGTTTAATATTCTTTGTCTTTTGCCCTTGGCATTTTAATTATGATGTGTCTTGGTGTGATCCTCTTTGGATTCCTTTTGTTTGGGGTTCTTGTGCTTCCTGGACTTGTAAGTATATTTCTTTCACCAGGTGGGGGAAGTTTTCAGTCATTATTTCTTCAAATAGGTTTTCAGTATCTTTCTCTCTCTCTTTTTCTAGCACCCCCATAATTCTGATGTTAATATACTTGAAATGGTCCAAGATGCTCCTTACACTATCTTCATATTTTTGGATTCTTTTTGCTTTTTGCTTTTCCTTTTTGTATTTCAGAACTTTGACTTGATTCTTGCAATCCTCTAGTCTGCTGTTAAATCTCGGTATAATATTTTTTATTTCAGTCAGTATATGCTTAATCTCTAGTTGGTCCTTTTTCATATCCATGGGAGTCTCACTACATTTATTGGCCTTTTCTAGAAAATTGTTGAAAAACCTTATAACCGTGGTTTTGAACTAGTCATTTGCTTTCCTCCATTTCTTTAATTTGTGATCTGTTTCTTTGTCTTTGCATTTTGGCTGCTTCCCTGAGTTGACAGAGTGGCTTTGTGTGCTAGGTGTCCTATAAGGCCCTGGGGCTCAGCCTCCCCAGTTACCTGAGGTGGACACTCTTGGTGCACCCCTTTGTGGGCTGTGTGCACAGTTTTGTTGTAGTTAAACCTTGATTATTGTTGGTATCACTGGGAAGAATTGACCTCCAGGCCAAATGGCTGTGAGAATCAGTTGTGTTTACAATGGGAGAACTTCTGTGCTGGAGACATCCTTATGAGAGAAAACTTGCAGTAGTCTCTGTGCTCAGCTTGGATGGGGCAGATTCTCAGTGTGGAGCGGACAAAAGTGGCTTCCCATCATCCCTGCCCTAATAGGTTCCTGTGTCTCAGTCTCCCATGGTAATCACTGCAAGCATCTCTGAGAGAAAGCCACCCTCGAGTTTTGCCCACTGCTGTCCAGTCCAGTTTCTCTCCAAATGAGTCTGGGTCCCCAGAGTCTTACCCAGAAGTGAAGTTCAGAGCCATGGGGTACTTTTGTCTCCCTCCCAATTGAGAAAGCCAGCAGTGTACTCAGTTGCCCACACTCTCCACACGCATAGATACCTCTGCCTTCTGCAGTTTCTCTGAGTCTCAGTGTGCTTTTCTCTTTCTTGAGAGTCCAGTTTCACCCAGTATGAGTCCAGGTCCCCAGAGTCTCGCCTGGAACTGGAGTCCAGCGCAGCTGGGAGCTTTTGTTTCCCGCCCACCCAAGAAAGCCAGCCGTGCACCAGTTGCCAGTCCTCTCTGTATATGCATCTGTCTTAGCACCTCTGCCTCCCGCAGTTCCTCTGAGCCTCAGTGCGCTTCTCTCTTTCCTTCTAGTTGTAGAATTTCCACTCAGCCAGACTTCCTGTGGTTCTGGATGATGTCCATTTTGTCTTTTAGTTGTAGTTTTGCAATTGTTGTGCGAGGCAGCAGTTTAGGTATTTACCTATACCGCTGTCTTGGTTTCTCCCATGCTGGGTATTTTTTAAAAGCAGAATTTCTGTGCATTGGAAATGGTATTAGAATGGGAGTAGAAGGCCTGATTTCAGGTCCTCACTGATGCTCACTCCCTGAAGCAAGTCACCTCCCTCTCCTGGCTCTGTTTCCTCAACTACAAAACGAGTCAGCTGGACTAAAAGATCTTTAAAAAATCCTTCTCGGCACCAAAATTCTATGATTTGGAGCTTTTCAAATCATCAGATCATTAACCAAGTGTGATGTTTGGCTTTTAAAAAAAAAGTTTCAAGTACAAAACTTTGGATGGTGTTTGAAAGTCTGTGTACCCCAGCCTTTACCACAACCTCACCCTTTGATGATCGTGGCTTCAAACTAGGGTTGCCAGAAATAGCAAAACTGAACTACATTAAATTTGAAAACAGCATACCCAGTTACATTTGAATTTCAGATAAACAATATTGAGTATAAGTAAAAAAACAAATATTAGTTGTTTATCTGAAATTCAAATTTTACTGGGCTTAGGAGTTCCTTCTCATTCAGTTGTCAGAGTCTGGTCACAGGATCTGGAGACAGCTGATTGGGCAAGAATTTAGGACTCGAATGCCAGCCTCATAGATAGGCTGGAACTAGGAGCCCATGAGGAGCCCAGGATGAGAACTCTATCCAGCAGGGGTTTTTTATACTGAGTGGTGTCTCACCAATCCAATCCAATCCTCTTTCAGCATTTTAAATGTGAGACGCGCTGTGAGGGGGGCTGTCTGGGGAGGCAGACAATGGATCCAGCATTGAATGAGAAACTGACGCAAGAATACCAGGGTCTGTTTATGAGTCAGTCTCCTCATAAACTAGACTGAGAACTTCAGGGCAACACTGTGCCTATTTCATTTATGGGTACCCAGTGTGAGGCCTGGCACAGTAGGTATCGAATGAATGTGTGAGCAGCATGCAGCCCCGCCCTCATGCCTCCTAGCATCCACTACATGAGACAGATTTACAGCACGATAGGTAGTGAATGGGCCAAAGGTGAGGGAGAACTGCTGTTGACTGTGATTACTGGACATTTGCTCTCAATCAGGCACTCTGCCCAATGCTTCATGTGCATCCTCTCATTGAAGCTTCCCAAGGACCCTATTAAATGGTTATTACTATTGTGTTACAGATGAAAAAGCTCAAAGTAGCTTGCTTAAGGCCACACAGCTAGTCATGAGGAGGCAGAGGACAAGTCTGTTTGGCTCGAAAGCCCATGCTTCCTCCGTGGACTCTGCTGTGTAAGTTGTAGACAGGAGATTGCGAGTAAAACAGCGCTTTGAAGATTATAATGAACTGAGCAACTGTGATGTCTGCAGCACCTGCTATAACCTCACTCCTGATGTGTTTTCAGGAAATTAGTTACTTTCAATTTCCTGGGGAGCTCCTGATGAGGATGTTGAAGATGCTGATCCTGCCGCTGGTGGTCTCCAGGTGAGGGGCAAGGCGTTTGGCTGTGAGGTCTGGGCGGGAAGGGGAGAGGAATCTGTACGGTTCTGTTGGTTCCCTGCTCCTACTGTGAGCAACTGGACTGCCCCTGTGGGCCTGGGAGTTGTGTGATGGTGGGGCCTTTATGGGAAGGAGACTGTGGCACAGGCTGCTGGAGTCTAAGTCGTACAGTGGCACCAGTTATTTCAGTCCCATCCAATGGACCTTAACAAGAGATTTGGAGTTATAGAATGAGACCTGACTCCAAGGTAGCTCAGGGTTCAGGCATTGCTTCCCAGGCAAGGGGCTCTTTATGGTGAAAGCAGCCAGGTATGGGGGGAGAGATGGCATTGGAGACTCTCCCAAGGTGATATCCTGGCTCTGCTGTGTGCTGTACTGGCTGTGTAACCTTGGCCAGGTTACCAAACTTCTCTGAGCCTCAGTTTTCTCATCCATAAAATGAAAAATAACACCTACTCCCATGCCTTATTTCGAGGGTTATATGAGGTTATATATTTGCTAATGTTCAGGGGGCTGGGTCGCAGAGTGTGAGAGGGGGGTGTGAGATGAAGTTGGAAGGAGGCTTCTTGTTCAATCATGAAAGACCTTGAATGCCAAGCTACAGAATCCAGACTTCACCGACGAGAGCGAGGGACCCAGGAGTCACTGGAGACCACCTTGTCCCTATCACTGATGTGCTGGGTGACCTTGAGTAAGACCCTGCCCCTTTCTTTTCCAGATGTGTAGTGAGATGGCTCCTCCATTTAGTATCAAAGAGCCCTTTGCTCCGAGGCCGTGTGTTTAGAGTCCTCACTTCCCAGGACTTCTCGGCAGGGAGGGAAGCGGATGAGCCTGAGTCCTGGGGTTGTGAGGGCTCTCTCCCCTGAGCAGGGTCATCAGCCTCCCTGCCCCACAGCCTCCTTGCTATTGAGGAACAAGACAGCTCCTCCCCCTTTCTCTAAACCAGTGGTTCTCAACCTTCCTAAGGCCGAGACCCTTGCATACAGTTCCTCATGTGGTGGTGACCCCCAACCATGAAATTTTGCTACTGTTATGCATCGTGATGTAAATATCTGCATTTTCCGATGGTCTTAGGCGACCCCTGTGAAAAGGTCGTTCGACCGCCAAAGGGGTCACGACCAACAGGTTGAGAACCGCTGTCCTAGAGTGTCATGGACATAATGGTCCCCAGTCCCAGAGGCCAATTAATGGTCCCTTCGGTTACCCCCAGGGGAGTCTTGTTCAGCTTCTTGCAGGCAGCATTTAGGTCTCTCAAGACTCATTCTTCCAGGCTCTGCTGAAATGCCACCTCCCTCCAGAAGCTTTCCCAGACTCCTCAACCCATTCTGGTTGTTGTCTCTTCTTTAAGCATCTCCGAGTCATTCGCTGAGTCAGCGAGTCTGTCAAAGTTCCCAGTGGCCTCCATGCTGCTAGGCCAAAGGCCACTCTCAGTTCTTGCTTTACATGAGCTCTCTCCAGTGGTCGATACACTCTATACAGCCCCTGATCACTCTTTTCCTCCTGAAATACTCTTCCTTCAGCCTTACACACTCCTGGCTCTTTACTTGTTCTCTGTTCCTCCATCCCAGTTTCTCTCCTTCTACTCAACCTCTAAATGTCACAGTTTCTTTGGCTTTTTCTGATCTGTCCTCATGGCTTTAATATCTCACCTGCAAGTCCAATACTCCCTCCCTATAGAGATCATCCTCCAGATATTTTCCACACAGCACTTATTAGACATTAGAGGCACAGTGCATGAAATTCATACAAGGAGGGCAAGGAGGATGGGTCCCCTCAGCCCAACCTGCATCCTCTCCAACCCAGGACCCCTCAGGGGATGTCTGACTGCTGGCTTAGGCCCAAGCCCATGAACCAGGCCTAAACTGGCAGTCGGACATCCCTCTCACAATCCAGGACCACTGGCTCCTAACTGCCTCTCCTCCCCTGCCAGCCTGATCACCCCTAACTGCCTTTGCCTGCCAGCCTAATTGCCCCTAACTCAATACTTGCCAGCCTAGTCATCCCCAATCTCCCCCCTGCTGGCTTGGCCATCCTCATCTGACCCCCCCTGCCAGTCTGGCCACCCCCACCTGCCCCTCCTCTGCCAGCCTGGTTGCCCCCAACTGCTCCCCTGCCAGCCTGGTCACCTCTCACTACCCCCTCTGTGAGTCTGGTTGCTCCACACAGCCTTCTGTTCAGTCATTTGGTCATTCCTTACTAACCCCCTGCTGGCCTGGTCACCTCACATAGCATGCTGTTCAGTCATTTGGTCGTCCCTCACTAACCCCCCTGTTGGCCTTGTCACCCCATACAGCCTGCTGTTGGGTCGCTGCTGTGAGGGCATCCTGACCAATTTGCATATTATTCTTTTATTAGTATAGATTGTTATTTATACATATTCAATTGTTGACTGGTTTCTTTATCTTTCACTGGACCATACATTTTGTAAAGGCAGAGACAACATTCAGTTGAGGCTTCACTCTGGACCTAGCCAAATGCCTGGCACTCAGTAGGTAGTCATTAATACTTGTCAAGTGAACTAATGAATGCATTCAGCAATCATGCATTGTGTTTTCTGGGCACTGGGCCCTGTACGGGCACTGCAGCTACAGAGATGAAGGAGGTTCGGCCCCTGAGGAGCTCACAGGCTGTGAGGGAGACTGATGAGAAAACAGTCAGTTACGTGATCGCTAAATAAATTAACGGAGGAAGCACAGGACACCCCCTACCCTTTCTTTCCAGTTTTATTACAAAATAAAACACAGGACTCTTGTTAGGCAGCCTAGTCACCCTGCACTGTTGACCATCCTTCCTGCCTCTTTCTCTCTGTGTGGAACCTAGAGTCAGACAGAATGGGGTTCCCATCCTGGCCCTGCCATTTCCTAGCTGTGTGACCCGGGCCAGGTCATTTAACTTAAAAAGGAATCCTGAAGTCAGCGAGGCAGGGGTCTAGGTCCTCGAGCTGCTTGCACCACACAAGTCATCCTGTGACCTTGGCTAAGGCACTCCTCACCCTGGGCCACAGTTTACCCCGTTTACCCAGTGACTAAGGGCCCACCCAGCTGTTTGAGTTGGGCTCTCAGAGGCCTGATCTCTCTTTCCACCAGACCCAAGTGCTTTTTTCTTTCTTTCTTTTTTTTTTCATTTCGTGGCTGGAAATGAAAATGTGGCATTTACTTGAGAAAAGCCAGTGTGTGTTCATACATTCCGTTTGTTTATTATACAGTTTGGGCTGGTGCAGAGCAACCGTGTCATTGAAACAAAGCAGTGCTTTAACATTTTCCTCCTGAGGAAATCTTCTTGGGGGGGAAAAAATGACACATTTCTGAGCCTCAGTTCCCTGCGTCCCTGAACCCTGTTTCCATCCATCCACCCATCACCCACAGTGCTCTGAGCTCCTGCTCCAGCCAGCCCAGGGCTGGGCATCATGGTCCTCATGGAACAACCAACCACCCTGGTGTGGGGACTGTCACTCAGGGCTGAGCAAAACCACCAAAGCTGCTTTGAAAATTCAGATGTCAGGCCTCGTGCTGGGCTTCCTGAGCCAGACTGCCAAGGAGCTCAAGCAGATGTTGGTTTTAAAAGTGCCACAAGTGTTCAATGGTTAAGAAAAAAGCAAAACTCTGATGTCTTGGGGTCAGGCCTTCTGGCGAAAGACAAAGAGCCTGGCGTGAGGGCTGCTGCTCCTGAGTCCCCAGGGGCTCCAGGCTGGAACCCAGCAGCCCAGGGCTGTCAGTGGTGTGTTACGTGGAGATGCAGGGGACCAGGTTCACGCCCTGCAAAGGCTGTCACGAACTCAGGTGTGCAGGACTCAGGCAGGTTTGTATCCGCGTTGAGGAAGCACCCATGGGTGCCTGAGTCAAGGTAGACATTCCAGAGGGAGTGATGAGCTGTGGTGCGAAGTCAAAGCACAAAGGAGGAGGAGGTCACCCACCGGGGCTGCCTGCTGAGAGCAGACGCAGAGGGAGGGGGTTTCCTGAAACATCTCCTCTGGGCCTTGGAGGGGCCCGGGGAAGCTTTAAGAAGTTAGAGAACCATGTGACACCCGTAATGAATCCGGAGCCGCGCTGGGTGTTTTGAGTACCTCTCTGATTTCGTTGTTGGGAAAACCCTGCAGGGGAGGGCGGAGCTCTTCCCATTTTACAGGTCAGGCACCTCTGCTCAGCTGTGAAGAGCCTCGGTTGGGTTCACCTTTCTGGCCAGTGACCCCAAAGCTCCTGTTCTTCCCCTGGAGCCTCTTGCAGAGTCTCAGCCACACCCGCCTGTGCTGTGTGCTCAGTGCCCGCCCGCCCGCCCGCTCTCGTGGTGACTGACGGAGCCACAGCTGGCTGGGAAGGTTGCCCTCAGCCGGCCTGTGGCGTGCCTGTCTGAGGTGGGGCTCAGGCCAGGTGCCGGTTTGCAGTAGATTGTAGAGAAAAAAAGCCTCAGAGCCGGAATGTGCCAGATGGTGGGAAGAGTGACTGAACCGGGCTCCAGCCGAGGTCAGCTGGCCCCTCCCCGCTCCCCCTGGGCCTCCTTTCTCTGGAACAAAGTGTCTCTGTGATGGTCGCCCTGCCAGAGGGTGAGACCCTCCAAGGCAGGCACAGGATCTTTTCATCCCTCCCTTCAACCTCCACCATCACTGCCCATACTTCTTCACATCTTTTCGCCTGTCTTTGCTTGCCTGTTAGATTTCTGTCTCCTGCAAAAATCATTACATGGACCACCAGGTAGAGGCTAGCGGGAAGGACACAGGGGAGTATGAATCTGACCCTAAAACCACAGTGATGTACACGGAGGGGTGGTGGCACCTGGTCCTACCCCTCAGCAGGGGCGGTCCTTTTTTTAGCGCCACGAGTGGCTAGTCCAAGTAGGAATACTGGGTTTTCTCTATTCATTACTGTACCAAAAACAGTGTCAGTACTCCATAAGGTGTTATGCCAGTGGTGACTGCAAATTCGGTTAACTAGCAATAACTGAGTACATCCAGGGATACATGCAGTATCAACAGTGGAGATAGGTCATAATCTATCATAATAAAAGCATAATATGCTAATTAGATGGGACATCCCAATGACCTTCTGGACATCATTCTGGATGTCCTTCTTGGACGTCCTTCCAGATGAAGCCGCAGTGGCAGGAGCTAAGGCATAGGTGGTTAGGGGTGACCAGCCAGGCAGGTGAGTTATTAGTGGCAATGAGGCAGGCAAGTGAGTGTTTAGGGGTGATCAGCAGGCAGGCAGAGTGGTTAGGGGTGATGAGGCAGGTAGGCAAGTGGTTAGGGGTGGTCAGGCAGGTAGGTGAGTGGTTAGAGATGATCAGGCAAGCAGGCAGGCAGAGTGATTAGGGGCAATCAGGCATGCACCCAGAATGGTTAGGGTTGGTCAGGCAGGCAGGCAGGCAGGCAGTCAGGCAAGCAGTTAGGGGTGATCAGGCAGGCAGAGTGGTTAAGGGTGATCAGGTAGGCAGGTGAGCAGTTAGGGGTGATCAGGCAGGCAGGTGAGTGGTTAGGGGCAATCAGAAGGGCAGGCAGGCGAGCAGTTAGGAGTCAGCGGTCCCAGATTACAAGAGAGATGCCCAAGGGGTTCCGGATTACAAGAGGGTACAGGCCAGGCTGTGGCACTCCCTCCCCCTGTCCCTGCACGAATTCCATGCACCAGGCCTCTAGTGTATTCAATAAAGAAGATCTGGGAGGATTTCACAGACAGAACCTTGAACTAGATCTTGAACATAGAGGGGGCCTTGACTAAGAGGAGAAGAGGGCCTTCGTGGAAGGAGGAACAGCATGGGCAAAAGGGTGGAGGTAGAGAAAAACCTGTGGCATGGGTGGGGATCAATGAGGTGCCAGCCGCTTCCAGGGGCTTGGCAAAGGGAAGGGGTGGCAGGTCCTCCTGGAAGAGGGTAGAGCATTTGGTGTCACGGGTGTCAGGATTTGGGGCCCAGGCTTGCAGGTTATTGGAACGAGCAGCAAATTGTGTGTCCTCCCACTGCCTCGGAGTGATGACCCCGCAGACAGCCCTGGCCACCTGGGTTCCAGCCGGGAGCCCTGGGGACTACGGAGCAGCAGCCCGCACACCAGGCCCTGGCGCTCCAGCCAGAAGGCCTGAGCCCCAGAATCAGGGTTTTGCTTTTTTCTTAACCATTAGAACACTCGTGGAACTTTCAGTTCTTTATTGTTTGTTTACTTTTTACATTCAACATTATTTTGTATTGGTTAGCCTCAGGTGTACAGCATAATGATTAGGCTGTCATATACTTTACGAAGTGCTCCTCCTGATGTTTTTAGGACTCATCTGGCACCATATGTAGTTATCACAATTTTACTGACTATATTCCCTATGCTGGCCTTAATGCCCATGACTATTTTGTAACTACCAATCTATTCTCTCTCTCTCTCTCTCTCTCTCTCTCTCTCTCTCTCTCTCTCTCGCTCTCTCTCGCTCTCTCTCGCTCTCTTTGTTTTTAAATAATTTTTTGTTGTTGAAAGTATTACATATGTCCTCCATTTTTCCCTATTGACCCTCTCCAGCCCACCTTGTCCTCCCCTCCCCCAGGCTCTCATCCCCCCCGCCCCCCGCAT
>PVJN01062449.1:0-11013 GCA_004026805.1 Lasiurus borealis | reverse complement strand
CTTAGTGGTATGTCACAGAATTATACAGTTATGAGTTGTGCACTTTGTTGTATAAAGTTTTTTTTATTTTAAAAAGTCATAAGACTAGAGAATAATAGACACTTAAGGTATTTTGGAAATGAACAACTACTTTTTTTTGATCATCTACTATGTCAGAAATGCTCTACACTCATGTGTTATTATCTAATCACCAAAACAACCTTTCAAAGTAAAAATTTGTCTCCTCATACAGATAAAACAACTGAAGTTCAGAAAGTTTAAGTAGCTTACGCAAGGTCATAAAGCTAGTAATATTTCTAAAAATATTTTTTTGCTGATTTCAGAGAGGAAGGGAGAGAGCGAGATATAAACATCAATGAGAGAGAATCATTGATCGACTGCCTCCTGCACAACCCCCTACTGGGGATTGAGCTCACAACCTGGGCATGTGCCCCTAAAGGGAATCAAACTGTGACCTCCTGGTTCATAGGTTGACACTCAACCACTGAGCCACACCAGCCGGGCTGATGGAGACTCTGAAAGGCAAAGTGACTTGTCTACAGATACATAGTACAGATGTGTTGAAGTCAGATGTTTGAGCCTAATTCTGTCTAACTTCAGATCTGTGGCTTTCCCATTGTCCCAGGTCACCTTCTGATCCGGACAAGGGGATCCTGTTGGGAAAGGGGATTTATGGGCACTGAACTTTGCTCTGGAAACCCATGGAAAGCACAAGAGGGAACGGGATGCTCAGGTCCCACACACCCGCTTCCCACTGTCATCCCTAGCAGCCAGGACATTGTGCTCAGTGCAATCCTGGCTTCCATGGGGATTACTCTGGGCACACCACATCCCAGAAGCTGGCCGTCCAGGAATTCCTGTCAATTAGACATTTATTCTCGGAATAAACATTTCCCTGAAGAGCTCTCCACAGCCGGCCAATGCCATGGCCCTGCCACGGTTCGGTCTCAAGTGGTGAGATGCCCATTAGTCTTGGAGCCATGACAGTGTGAAGTGCATGTTCACACATGAATTGATCTGTGAGTGCGCAGTGTGTGTACTAGTAAGTGTGTAAGCTGTGTTCTATGTGGAGTCGGTGTTTGTGTGAGCCTCTCTTGTTTTGTAGGGCCACTAGACAAAATACAGGATACCCAGTTAAGTTTGAATTTCAAATGAACCACCAATTTTTTTTTTTTAGTGTAAGTATGCCTTACGTGTTTTTTTTTTAATATATATTTTATTGATTTTTTTACAGAGAGGAAGGGAGAGAGATAGAAAGTCAGAAACAACGATGAGAGAGAGACATCGATCAGCCGCCTCCTGCATGCCCCACAGTGGAGATGTGCCCTCACGCAAGGTACATGCCCCAGACTGGAATCGAACCTGGGACCTTTCAGTCAGCAAGCCAGTGCTCTATCCACTGAGCCAAACCGGTCTTGGCTGCCTTACGTTTTTATTTGCTAAATCTGGCAACTACATCTATCTTATATTATAGATAAATATAAATGGGTTTGCTTGTTTATGTTTCAGGGTGTACCTGAGTGTGTGTGTGTGTGTGTGTGTGTGTGTGTGTGTGTGTGACTGTGGGTGTTTCTCTGTGTGTATGGGGGTCTGTGTGCATTGTATCCTGGTTGATAAAGACTTAGTAGCTGATTGGTAATAAATGGCTCTACCACCCACAGCTCGTCTCCTGCCAGGCCAACCTTGTTGGAGCAAGAGAGGTCAGCATGGGCCCTGAATGCCAGGCCAGGAACGTGGGCTTTCTTATGAGGGCAACGAGGAGCCATGGAATGCTCGAAGCTCTGGAGGTAGCAGATGTAGATGTGTGCTAGAAGTGCACCTCTGACTGTATGGCAGAAAAGAACTGGGGAAGGCCACACAGGAGGGAGGCTGAGGAGGCTGATAGTTGCCTTCATAAGAAAGGATGAGGATGTGGGCTCAGGCCTCAGCAGGGGAGATGGAGGAAAAGCAGCCAATCGCAAGACTTGTTCATTGTCCCTGTAGTGGGTGAGGGAGGGAGGAGTTGGAGGTGATGCTCTGGTTTGTAGCTTGGGCACCTGATGGACTATAAGCTCTTTGAGGATGTATATTGCTTCCTTCCCTATCCTCAATGTCAATGTCAGGCACAGTGCCTGGAATGTAACAGATGCTTTGTGGGTGTTATGGCCTGAATACGTGCATGCATGAATGAAAGAAACAGGGAATACAGGAAGAGGAGAAAGAGGAAGGGAAGAAGAAGAAGTCTGGGGAAGAGACTGCCCTCAGTTATTTGGGGAGACTTTGAGCTTGAAGTGGCAGCGGGACCTCTCAGGGAGATAGATATCCAGCAGGCGGCTGGCCATCTGGCCAGTTCAGGAGAGAGATTCAGGCCGGAGAGACAAATTCAAGGCGTGTGAATGAGTGGGAAAGGTCTGAAACCACTGGCTGGGATCAGATCACAACACGACACAGTGAGGAATGAGAGGGCAGGGGCAGAGGAAGGGAGCTTTGGGGCAGTGCATTTTAGGACCTGGAAGGAGTAGTGTGAGACAGTCCACAGTTTCCCTCCTCAGGGCTGCTGAGGTTTAAGTGAGAGCCACACTGGCCTGGGTGCTCCAAGAGGGCCAGGCAAGAGGCGATACGCAGATCAGGCTGGGCCGTGGTGGGAGTCAGGTGTGGGTTCCCAGCTGTGCTGGAATCAATCTTGAGTGACTGAGTCATAGAGAAGTGGCTGGGGGGAGAGAAGGGAGCGGGAAGAGAGGGATGGGAAGGGGCCTGGGTCAGAGAGGGTCAGGGAGGAGGGTGCTCCGGGGCTCAGGGCAGCTGCTTTGTAGCAGTTAGAATAGAAATGTGTAAGTATTTTAACAAATGGGACAGTTATATGGGGACAATCTGGCTGCCTGGAATATAATAGGCGCTCAATAAATGTGCTTTTTAAATCTTTCAGGGAATAAAGACGCCTGCCTCTATAGTCCCAAGGAATTTCCTCTCCTGAGTAGTTCTTCTATTTTAGGGAATCACATTTCCTTTCACTTAGGAAGACCTGTCTTTTCTGCCATTGAATTTCTGGGAATTTCAAAGGCACTGGGCCTGCAAGCTTGCTGTGGATCACCGGACAGTCGGAGCCCAAGCGAACAATGGCCCGATCTCGAGGGACGGCCCCCGTCAGGGTCACCCCTCTCGGAGCCTCCCCTTCCTTCCGATAGAACCCCGTCATCTGCCAGGAGCCAGGGCTATGTAAGTGTTTGCAGTGATTATTTTTGTTATTACTGTCCCTCGGCCCAGTGTTTCCTCACATTGAATCATTTCTGTGACTCTAAAGTTTAGTTTATTTTATCCAAACCACACACTCATACCTCAATAATGACTTTGGTTCCCCCAAAGCAGGGTTGTCTTGCAAAGACCAATTCCAACACAATCCCTTTCCGGTGATTTTTTTTTAAGCTCTCATACCCCAGAGGGAGAGAGGCTTCCTTCAAGAGCTCACTTAGTTTAAATAAATATTTAGCCCTGTGACTATTCAAACAGCCCTGAAATGTACCTTTTTGAGGTGTAGGGTCTCAAGAAGAATTTTCAGGAATCAATGCATAGTCATTCAGTCATTGATTTGTCCACCTGGAGGTTCCCACTAGCATGACAATGAGGGCATGGCTTGGGGCCTGTATATTCTCTGCTGTAAAACCCATAGTGAGAATAGCGCCTGCCGCCTTGTAGGTGCTCAGCGCATATTTGTTGAATGAACGAGCACCTTCTCCGTGCCAGGGTGGCTGGCATTGGAAAGACAGAGTAGGACACCTTTGTTGCTATCCATGAGCTTGTGATCTCATGGAGAACACCCTCCCTCCCCCCTCTCCCCGCCGCCGCCTCCCAACATCTATCTGAAATCCACAGCCGATCAGCAGCTGCCCGTGAGTCACGTAAACACCTTGCCGTGGTCATTGGAACCAGGCAGAAGGTGTGACTGCTGATGGGAATACCAGGGAGGCCCAGAAGAGATGGCATGGGAGCGGGGCTTGATTTCAGCATGAGAAGTGGGCAGAAGGGAAAGAGAACAAGCCACGATTCAGAGTGGGGCATCTTGGTTTAGCAGAGGACGTGCCAGGAAGGTCACCTGGGGCTGTGCAGGTCATGAGTCTAAGCTCCAAGAGGGCAGGGGCTGGGGCTGTCTTGTCTGTCGTATTGTGACACGAAATCTAGCACCCAGTAGGCACCTAGCAAACTGCAGCTGAAGAGAATGACGGAATGACATGAGAATGGGAAGACAAGTTGGGACCTAGAAATCTTTTGGGAGGTTTGTTTAGCAGCCTCACTGGGTTTCACTGTTTCCTTCCACCCGAGAACTCAGTCTGGAAGGAACCGTAAGTCCAGTCTCCAACAGCGCCGTGTCACCCCACCAAGTGATTGTGTAGCTTTAACTGGGAGGATGCCTGTCAGTGATGAGGTGCTCACTCACTTCCACGCAGCAGGGTCCTTCTTTTGAAAAGATCTGATTTCTTAAAATAGCCATCCTTACGTTGACCAAACAGAAGCAAAGGGGTGACAGGGAAAGAGCACTGAACTTGGCTTGGTCCCTGGTCCTGCCACCAGCTCACGTGGTTCTTGCACAGGCTGGGGTAGCCAGTGATGGCAGTGTGGGCTCCGTGTGCGCCAGGACTGAAGTTACTTGACATCTATGCTTTAATGTCCTTAACTGTAAAATTCTTAACTGTTATCACTGTCCCTACCTCATAGGATTAAATGAGTAATGCCTGCCAAATAATTAGTACCTTCTTAGAAAAATTAATAAGTGCTCAATAAAACTTAGCTATGATTTATAGTGTTGTCCCCTTCTCTCTGGCTCTCAGTCTCTTCCTCAGTATAATGAGAACGCATGAATAAAACCCCCGCTTTGGCCGTCTCAGGAGGTAGGTGTGAGGAGCCGGAGAGAGAATGGATGTGAAGGTGTCCACAGAGGGGAGGATGATGGGCCATTTGCATAAGCGTCGCATTTGCCCGGGGAGACCTCACCACCATGAATGACTCCACACATCACTCCTCCCCACCCCCAGCTCCCTAGTTTTATCTCTATTTTTGGTGGCTGGGTTTCTGCTCCTTGCCATCCTGTATCTTGACCTCTAAGTTATATATTTAGAACAAGCCTGCAAGGAGAGGAAGGGGGAATAAACAAAAGGAAACAGGCAACGTTCTCGCTCTAAGTGAGTCCTTGGGGGACTCAAGTCTCAGGCTCTCTGACCCCTTTGTAAAGGGATCTCTCCCCGCCTTGGCAATAACCACTTCCTTCTCTCCTGGCTTTTTCAGATCAGAGAGGTAGGAGGGGGCGTGAAGAAGGTTCAGTTCCCGGAGAGGCTGACTAGGAGGCTGCAGGCTTTCCTCTGATGTGTGACGCTTCTTCAGGGCCCTGGCCCTGGGAGACAGGACTCTGGGCTGCGGCACTCCTCCTGGGAGCTGCCTCGGACTCACTGCAGGCCCAGCTGCCGCTGACCATGTGGATTTCTTTTAAGAGGTTTGGCTGACCTTCAGCAGAGCTGAGGCGTGGTCAGAGCTAGAAGCTTTATGATTCCCTCAGCCCGTGGTTCCCAGGCTGGGGGCCCTGGCTGCTGGGGGTCCTTAGACTATTTCTAGTTCTTCCACGAACCTAAAATAAGAGTTTAGGATCCCAGTGTGAGGGCTCACAGGCTCCTCACAGTGTCAGGTGTCTCTGCTTTTTCTTTTCTTAAAATATATTTTATTGATTTTATTCAGAGAGGAAGGGTGAGGGATAGAAAGTCAGAAACACCGATGAGAGAGAGACATCGATCAGCTGCCTCCTGCACGCTCCCTACTGGGGTTGTGCCCACAACCAAGGTACATGCCCCCAACAGGAATTGAACCTGGGACTTTTCAGTCCGCAGGTGGACGCTCTATCCACTGAGGCAAACCAGTCTTGGCTCTGCTTTTTCTTGAAATCAATTCAGGGTGGCCCTCTGTATGCAAGATAATGATCACAGGTCCCCATTGAGCTTTACTGCCAGTAGCTGGGCAAAGCCCTTTATACATAGTATCTCACTAATCTTCCACCTGGGAACATGGGAATGTTTATGACTCCTACATTGCAAATGGAGAAACTGAGGATCAAAGGGGTTAAGTAAGTTGCTTGAGGCCACGCAGCCCGCCAGGACTCCCATCCAGGAGTCTGGTTTCCCAGCTCCAACCCTCAACCACTGGGAAATAGTCTCTTAGAAGCTCAGGCGTAAGTCTTTGAAAACTGCAAAAGGGCAAACACATTACTCAGGGAAGGGTCTTGGTGGGGATATTTTTCGGATGCAAGGACCAGATGTAGGAGGAAATAAAGGAGTGGTGGAATAGTTGAGAACCAGCCACCCTGTTGAACTACGGCCCAGGGCAATTACGGTCTCGCCCAGGGCCATCTTGTGAACTGGCAACTGGGATGATAACTTACTTCACTTTAAGTGGATTCCAGAGCCTTTGACTGGCCAGGAAGCAGGGTTTGTCCGAGCTGATGGCTCACACCTGTGAGAGCACATGGCTGTGGCTCTACCTGGTGGGGTCTCTGAGCTCCCCTTGTCCTGACAGGCTGCTCCCCCACCAGGGTCAGACCACACATCCTGACTCATTCTCTGCCAGACCCCACCTACCTCCCACCAGCTTCACAGAGCTTTGGCCTTGCCAGACCACAAGGCCGTAGAGTGCTGGCAGGGGGCCAGCAGTATTTGTCTTCAGCTAACACTTCCTTTACCATCTCTGCCACTTCTAACTCCATGGTGTGTGCGCACTTTACAGTTTTCAAAGTGCTTCCACGTCTATTTCATCTGAGACCCAGGGCTGATCTGTGAGATGAAGAGGGTAGAACTAATACTCCCTATTCCAGAAGAGGAAAAGGAGGCTCCCAAGATGCCTTGTTCAAGGTCACATGCTCAGCTAAGAAATGTTAAGAGTAGGAAGTTGGAGCTGAGTCAGCCCATTCCACCCCACCAAAGGGGTGAAGATTCTCAAGGACAGTGATGAGTAAGGTGCAAAAGAGGGGTCTTACAAAAAAATTTTATTTTATTTTATTTTTTAATTAAATCTTCATTATTCAGATTATTACAGTTGTTCCTCTTTATTCCTCCCATAGCTCCCCTCCACCAGGTTCCCACCCCACCCCATGCCATTACCGCCATCCCCCCGCCCCCCCCTCACCCCGCCACTGTCCTTATCCATAGGTGTATGATTTTTGTTCAGTCTCTTCTAGCACCCCCAAACCCCTTTCCCCCCAAGGATTGTCAGTCCACTCCCTTTCTATACCCCTAATTCTATTATATTCACCAGATTATTCCATTCATCAGATTTTTTATTCACTTGATTTTTAAATTCATTTGTTGATAGATATGTATTTGTTGTTCATAATTTTTATCTTTACCTTTTTCTTCTTCTTTCTCTTCTTAAAGAATACCTTTCAGCATTTCATATAATACTGGTTTGATGGTGATAAGCTCCTTTTAGCTTTTTATTAAGCTCTTTATGTACCCTTCAATTCTGAATGACAGCTTTGCTGGGTAAAGTATTCTTGGTTGTAGATTTTTGCTATTCATCACTTTGAATATTTCTGGCCTGCATAGTTTCTGTTGAGAAATCACCTAACAGTCATAGAAGCATTCATCCTATTTAATAAAAGAGGAATATGCAAATTGACCATACCTCTGCTACACTAACAAGCCACACTCACCAATCAGAGGGAGCATGCAAATTAACACAACCAAGATGGCGGTTAATTTGCATATCCTGGAGCAGTGCAAAAGACAGCATAGAAGAAAAGCAAGTGCTTCAGAAGAGAGGGAAGCTTCAAGAAGCAAGCAAGTGGGGTGGTGAAGAAGGGAGGGAAGCTGGCGGGGTAGTGGAGACCACAGTAGGAAGCCCTATTGCAGGAATCTTCTTGCAATGGACCTCTAGTCTTATATAAAAACTGCTGTTTGAAATTTTAACCCTGCTATTTTGGCTTCTGTAAATGTTTGTTTGCTCAACTGATAAGGAAAATGAGACTACTCCCATTCCAGAGAGGCCAGGCCTTGAGATATAGTCTCATGGCCCCTTCCCAGCATATAGGCCTTCTTTCCCAGAAGGCCGGGAAGTCTCATTCCAACTTTGGGAGACAGAAGAGCTGAGAAAGGTATAAATAAAAAAGGTTTCCTCCACGTGGGGGTGGCCCAGAATTTGAAAGGTACATTTTTCTCTGGCCCTGCCTTTAATAAAATGTAACTCCCTTTCTCTAAGCATGGCTTTAGTTTTTTTCTGGTCTTCTGTAACAGTATGGGTGCTCTCTTATAGGTAACTAACTGTTTTTCTCTTACTTCTTTTAATATTCTCTCTTTGTTTTTTTGCTCTTGGCACTTTAATAATGATGTGTCTTGGTGTAATCCTCTTTAGATTCCTTTTGTTTGAGGTTCTCTGTGCTTCCTGGACTTGTAAGTCTATTTCTTTCACCAGGTGGGGGAAGTTTTCAGTCATTATTTCTTCAAACAGGTTTTCAGTAACTTGCTATCTCTTTTCTTCTGGCACCCCCATAATTCTGATGTTGGTATGTTTGAAGTTGTCCCAGAGGCTCCTTACACTATCTTCATATTTTTGGATATTTTTTTTTTGCTTTTTGCTTTTCCAGTTGGGTGTTTTTTTGCTCCTTCAGATTTCAAATCTTTGACTTGATTCTTGCCATCTGGTAATCTGCTGTTGGATCTTTGTACATTATTCTTTATTTTGTATATTATGCTTAATTTCTAGTTTGTCTATTTTTATATCCCCGAGGGCTCACTAAATTTATTGGACTTGTCAAAACCAGTTTGGCTCAGTGGATAGAGCCTCGGCCTGTGGATTGAAAGGTCCAGATTAAATTCTGGTCAAGGGCAAGTATCCTGGTTGCAGGCACATCCCCAGTAGTGGGTGTGCAAGAGGCAGCTGATCGATGTCTCTCTCTCTCTCATTGATGTTTCTAACTCTATCCCTCTCCATTCCTCTCTGTAAAAAAAAAATCAATAAAATATATTTTTAAAAAAATAAATAAATTTATTGGACTTTTCTAGAAAATTCTTGAAAAACCTTAAAACCATGGTTATGAACTCTATATCTAGTAGTTTGCTTTCCTGCATTTCTTTCATTTATGATCTATTTCTTTGTCTCCACATTTTGGCTGTTTCCCTGTGTTGAAAGAGTGGCTTTGCATGCTAGGTGTCCTATAGGGCCCAGTGGCTCAACCTCCCCAATTACCTGAGGTGGACACTCTTTGTGAACCCCTGAGTGGACTGTGTGCACAGTCTTGTTGTAGTTAAGCCTTGATTGTTTTTTGTATCACTGGGAAGAATTGAC
Source organism: Lasiurus borealis (assembly GCA_004026805.1). Lineage (NCBI taxonomy): Eukaryota > Metazoa > Chordata > Mammalia > Chiroptera > Vespertilionidae > Lasiurus > Lasiurus borealis. Next base: position 1,719 of record PVJN01062449.1, on the reverse strand, counting down.
CTCCAGGCCAATTGGCTGTGAGGATCAGTTGTAGTTCTCAAAGGGAGAACTTTGGTGCTGGAGACACCCTTATGAGGCAAGACTTGCTTCATTGGGACTTTGGTGCTTACTGAATCTGCCCCCTGAGTGTTTCCTTTATGGATTTGAGAAGTTGTAATCTGGATAGTCCTACTCTGACCCTGGGTACCCTGGTTCTTGCATTTCCAAGAAGGTGCTAATTTAGCCTTTGCTTGAGGCCACCCAGCAGGAGTGGATCTGCAGATTCCTCTTCTTTGTTTGGGGTTTAGAAGTGCTCAGATGAGGCCCAGCTATGAAGCAATGTAAGCTGCTGTGAGGCCTTAGGCCTTCTTTTGGATGTTCTGGGTCTCTCTGGCTCAGCTGCAGTTGGTTAGGTAAGTTTAGATTTCAAAGGATCAGGCCATTCATGTGCAAAAGACTCTGTGCACAGTTGGGGTGGGGTGGAGTTTCAGGGCGGAGCAAACAGCAATGGCTTCTCCCCGGGTCCCAGTGTCCCTTAGTAATCACTGTAAGCACCTCTGAGAGAAAGCCACCCTTGAGTTCTGCCCGCGGCCAGACAGTCCAGTTTCTCCCCATGTTAGTCTGGGTCCCCAGAGTCTCACTCAGAACTGGAGTTCAGAGCAGTCGGGGGCTTGTGTCTTCTTGTGAATTGAAAAAGACAGCCGCATACTCAGTTGCCAGCCTTCTTTGGCACATGCACCTCAGTCCTTCTGTACTTTATTTCCACAGCTCCTCTGAGCCCCAGTGTGCTTTTCTCTTCCCTTCTAGTTGTAGAATTTCCACTTAGCCAGCCTTCCTGCGGTTCTGGGTGATGTTCAAAAGTTTTGTTTTTAGCTGTAGTTTTGAAGTGGTTGTGTGAGGCAGCAAGTTCAGGTGTTTACCTATGCTGCCATCTTGGTTTCTCTCCAAAAACCTTTATATATAACTAACAGTATCATCCTTGACCCTACATTCCTATATTGAGCTACAGGTACTAAAATTAAAACACTTTAACACGTATCAACTAAGATTGTAGACCTGTGAGCTCATGATGTGACAAAGAGACACAGATGTCCAAGTCAGAAGAGATGTATGTTTCAGATCATAACTTTCTCACTGTGACCCCTGAAGGGACAGTTCACCATCTGGGTCTCCATTTCCATGTGTGAGCAATGAAAAGATGATCAAACTTACCATGCTTCTTATAAAAATGAGTAGGGCCATCATACACAAATTTCTTTGAGAAGTTTTAAGATGTTTTATACAACTATTTTAGGTGACAATGAATTTCCATAAACAAAGAAGGCAAGGTAAATTCACATTTATAAACTAATGATTATTAAGTGCTTTATAAGTAATTAACATGGATTGTTCCACCAATATGAATGAGAACCTTTAGGAAGCTGACACCATTATCATCTCCATTGTATAGATAGGGAGATTGAGACCCAGAGACTTTAAGTAACAGGTAGCAAATGGCAGAAGAAGAATGTCAAATCTTTTTTTTAAAAAAAATATATTTTGGAAGATGAAAGATCCAATAAAAAAATGGGCAACGGACCTAAATAGAACCTTTTCGAAAGATGACAGAAGGAAGGCCAAGAGACACATGAAAACATGTTCAAAATCATTAATCATCCGAGAGATGCAAATCAAAACGACAATGCGATACCATCTTACACCGGTCAGAATGGCAAGCATCAACAAATCAACAAACGACAA
>PVJN01062448.1:0-11014 GCA_004026805.1 Lasiurus borealis | reverse complement strand
CTTTTACCTTTTTCTTCTTCCTCTTCTAAAAGAGTACCCTTCAGCATTTCATATAACACTGGTTTGGAGTTGATGAACTCCTTTAGCTTTTTCTTATCTGTGAAGCTCTTTATCTGCCCTTCAATTCTGAATGTTAGCTCTGCTGGATAGATTATTCTTGGTTGTAGGTTCTTGCCATTCATCACGTTGAATATTTCTTGCCACTCCTGTCTGGCCTGCATCATTTCTGTTGAGAAATCAGCTGACAGTCGTATGGGTGCTCCCTTGTAGGTAATAAACTATTTTTCTCTTGCTGCTTTTAATATTCTCTCTTTGTCTTTTGCTCTTGGTATTTTAATTATGATGTGTCTTGGTGTGGTCCTCTTTGGATTCCTTTTATGTGGAGTTCTGTGTGCTTCCTGGACTTGTAAGTCTATTTCTTTTACCAGATGTGGGAAGTTTTCAATCATTATTTCTTTAAATAGGTTTTCAGTATCTTGCTCTCTCTCTTCCTCTGGCACCCCCACAATTCTGATGTTGGTACGCTTGAAGCTGTCCCAGAGTCTCCTTACATTATCTTCACATTTTTGGATTCTTTTCTCTTCTTGCTTTTCCAGTTGAGTGTTTTCTGTTTCTATATATTTCAAATTTTTGACTTGATTCTTGCCTTTCTCTAGTCTGCTGTTAGGACTCTGTATAATATTTTTTATTTCAGTCAGTGTCTCTAGTTGTTCCTTTTTCATCTCCTCTTGGGACTCGCTAAATTTATGCATCATCTCTAGCATCTCTAGTTGGCTCTTTTGAATCTCTAGTAGGCTTTTTTGCATCTCCTCTTGGCTCTCGCTAAATTTATTCATCTTTTCTAGCATATTCTTGCAAAACCTTATAAGCGTGGTTTTGAACTCTATATCCAGTCGATTTTTCCCCTCCATTTCTTTTTTTTTGATCCCTTCCCTTGTCTTGGCATTTTCACTATGTTGGGGAAACTTCTGTACTTGCAAAACCACAGAAGCCTCTGTTGAGCTTGGGATGGGTGGGGTCTCAGGGCTTAAGGGACCGCCTTGCCTTCCAGTCGGCCCCGCCCTCCACAGCCCCGGAGTCTCACGTGACTGGGTAATCGCTGGAGCGGTCCTTCTGCGTGTGCGCTCGCAGTGCCTCTAGACCACTGCCTTTCCAGCTCCCCTGCGCCCCAGGACCACATGAGTCTAGGTCTCCAGGGTTTCGCCCGAAACAGGGGCCCAGTGGACTCAGAAGTGGCACAGTTGGGAGGGTCTGTCTCCTGCCCAGTCGCGAAAGCCAGCTGCACAATCAGCAATCTGTCCTCCGGGCGGCACCGTGTGTGTGCGCACGACCGACCGTGACCAGACCTCCTATCTTTTGCAACTCCCCTAAATTTCCGTGCACTTCTCCCTCTTCACAGTCCAAACTGCCCCCGTATGAGTTTTGGCTGGGTCTGGGATTTAGTGTCGTAGGATAAGGGGTTCAATGCCGTTGAGAGTCTCCGTTTTCCTCCCGCCAGAGAAAGCCAGCCAGGTACTCGGGCACCCGCTCTCTCAGTGTGCGTCTCCATACCTCAACTTTTTGCAACTCCTCTGGGTCTCTGTGAGCCCCTCTCTTTCCTTCTAGTTGTAGAACTTATACTTGGCCAGCTTTCCTGTGGTTCTGGATGATGTCCATTCTGTCTTTTAGTTGTAGTTTTGAAATTGTTGTGTGAGGCAGCAGTGTAGGTGTTTACCTATGCTGCCATCTTGGCTGTCTCTCATCTCCTCTTGAGACTCACTAAATTTATCCATCTTTTCTAGCATATTCTTGAAAAACCTTATAAGTGTGGTTTTGAACGCTATATCCAGTCGTTTTTTCCCCTCCATTTCTTTTGTTTGTGATCCCTTCCCTTGTCTCGGCATTTTCACTATGCCAGGGGAACTTCTGTGTTGGATTCAGCGTTATGACACCAGACTTGCAAAACCGAAGAAGCCTCTGTTGAGTTTGGGATGGGTGGAGTCTCAGGGCTTAAGGGACCGCCTTGCCTTCCAGTCCGCCCCGCCCTTCACAGCCCCTGAGTCTCACGTGACTGGGTAATCACTGGAGCGGTCCTTGTGCGCGTGCCCGCAGTGCCTCTAGACTGCTGCTTTTCTGGCTCCCCTGTGCTCCAGGACCACACGAGTCTAGGTCCCCAGAGTTTCGCCCAAAACAGGGGCTTAGTGGAGTCAGAAATGGCACAGTTGGGAGGGTTTGTCTCCCACCCACTCTTGAAAGCTAGTGGCACAATCAGCAATCTGTCCTCTGTGCAGTGACCTCTGATCTTTTGCGACTCCCCTAAATTTCTGTGCACCTCTCCCTTTTCACAGTCCAAACTCCCCCCATATGAGTTTCAGCTGGATATGGGGTTTAGTGTCATAAGATAAGGGGTTCAATGCCTTTGAGAGTCTCCGTTTCCCTCCTGTCAGAGAAAACCAGCCAGGTACTCTGGCACCCACTCTCTCCACGTGCGTGTCTCTGTACCTCAGCTTTTTGCAGCTCCTCTGGGTCTCCGTGAGCCCCTCTCCTTCCCTCTAGCTGTAGAACTTCCATTCAGCCAGATTTCCTGTGGTTTTGGATGATGTCCGTTCTGTCTTTTAGTTGTAGTTTTGAATTGGTTGTGTGTGGCAGCAAGTTCAGGTGTTTACCTATGCCGCCATCTTGGTTTCTGCTATTTCACTCATTCTATCCTCAGCTTACCCTAATCTGCTGTGTATTCCTGCCAATGTGTTCTTTATTTGTGTTATGTCATTTTTATCTCATACTGTTCTTTTTTCATAGTTACTATATCTTTTGTTATATTGTTAGTGTTTTTACTGTTATTACTCTGAACTTGGTTTCAGATAAATTTCTTATCTTTGCTTCATTTATCTCTTCTTCTGGAGAATTCTCTAGTTCTTTTATTTGGGGATTGTTTCTTTGTCTCCTCATTTTGGCTTTCTGTTTGGGTTTGTGACTATATTAGGTAGATCTTCTATACCTCTCAATTTCTAGAGCCTGATTAATTAGATCAGGCATAGACTCAAAGCTTCCAGAGACTGCCTCTGCCTATACACTGATAGTATTCCCCTTTGAATTGCCCCCTGCCAGGCAATTGTCCTCAGGTGTGGTGAGAGTTTTTTTTCAACAGGTTGGGAAGTTTCTTTTGCCTGAAGGCTAATTGTTATTTTTAAACAATTTGTTATAATTTTCAACTATATGACAACAAACTGAACAATGTAGATGAAATAGACACATTCCTAAAAAAATGCAATCTCCCAAAACTGAATTAGGAAGAATAAAAAAACCTGAACAGGCCAACAACTTTTGATGAAATAGAAGCAGTAATTAAAAATCTCCCAGCAAACAAAAGCCTGGGTCCAGATGGCTTCACAAGGAAGTTTAATTAAACATTCAAAGAAGAACTAAGTGGCTTCAGGGCAAGGTGTTTTCCAATAGGGTGTGTCAACTGTCTTCCCCCCAGTCAAGGCAAATGTTTGTGAGGGAAAGATGTCCTCCACTGTGTGAGAGAATGACTCAGCCCAGGAAAGTTGGGGTGTCTGCCTTCTGAGCTCTATCTCCTGAGTCCCAAGTCCTGGCTTCTGCTCTTACCACTCCAGTCCACTTTACCCTCCCTTTGCCAGAGCACAGTGGTGGGAAGCTCCACCGAGAATTTTGTGCATTGGCCCTTTAGGAGGATGCTTGAATTTTTAGCTGTTACTCCCTGGCAGGCATCACTCCACTGCTTTTCACAGCCAGCTGTTATGTGAGTGCCCTCCTCAGTTTTGGTGGTCTCTGCTGGGAGGCCCAGCTTGAGGATTAAATCCTAGAGTTCTCAATGGCAACCCCCCACAGCTGAGATAGCTCTCTGGGACTTCAGTTGCTGGCTGTGGGTGCCTGGCCAGCCCTTTCATGCCTCCACCCCTCCTACCAGTCTCTATGGGGTCTCCATTTTTGGTTTTGGGGAAGCAGGGTTCTCTCCTGCAAGTTTTCCATTGATTATTCAGGAAGTTTCTCTGTATTTTAGTTGTAATACCAGTTTGTTCCTGGGAGCATGTCCATGCAGCATTCACTTACTCTGCTGACATTTTTAATCCTCTCTAATTTCTCTGATTTTTACTAAGATGTCTTTTTACAATTGGTTTGATTGAATACAATATCAAAGGAAATGGATGTAGCACATCCAGTCTAGATGCTCCTCAGTGTCTTTCCACTGTCCAGCTAGCCTCAGCTTCCTTCATAGTTTATTCTGTTATTTAGTAATACCTGTCTCAGAAGGTTGCTATCCTGCCTGTTTATGAAGCTCTCCAACAGCTATAAATTCAGAAGGGCTTAACCTGGGTCATACATGGAATACCCCAAAAAGAGAGTTGAAATCTCAATGCTCTCCCTTGCTTGGCAGCTCAGTTGGTTGAGCATTGTCCTGTACATCAAAAGGTTTTGTGTTCGATCCCTGGTTGTGGAAGTACAGAGGACATCTGACCTCTCTTCTCTTTCTTTCTCAAATAGCACCCCACCATTTGTTAAGGTATGATAGATATACAAAGCTGCATGTATTTATTGAATACAAATAGATGAGTTTGGAGACAAATACACTTTAACGTTTTGTTGTTGTTAATCCTCACTATGAGATAATTTTGCTAATGATTTTTAGAAAGAATGGAAGGAGAGAGAGACACATTGATTCTCTGTCTCCTGCATACCCCCAAATGGGGATTGGGGCAGAAACCTGGGAATAAGCTCTGACCAGGAATCAAACCAGGGACCCCCAGGGACCTTGGTACATGGGTTTATGCTCAACCACTGAGCAACATCAGGCAGGCCCATGACTATTTCATAACCGCCAATTTGTACATCTAAATCTTTTAATCATTCTCACCCAGATCCCCAAACCATTTTCCATCTGGAAATCATCAATTTGTACTATGTATCTGAGTTTGGTTGTTTTGTTTGATAATTTATTATTATTTTTTTTAGATTCCACATATAACTGGAATATCATGTAGTATTTGTCTTTTTCTGTCTGCCTGACTCTGTATCCCTAATGCACATTCCTGTTAGTCTAGTCACTGCTCTTTCCTTAATGATCTGTTCTTGCAAGACCTGTTTACCTAAGTACTCCCATTTTACAGAGGCCATCAACCGTGAACAATACCCAATCCCTGAAGGGGATTATCAGCTCTGGTACCAGGCCAGGCCTTTAGGTGTGGTCTCATGGCCCCCAACCCAATACAGGGAGCTGTTTGCAAGCCCCACAAAAGGTCTGGAAGTTCCATCCATATCGGGGGCAAAGAAACAAAAGGGTATAAAGGGATAGTTTACTCCATATTGGTTTGCTCAGGATTTAGAGAGAAACAGTCTCCCCTGAGTCACTGTACTGGTACACATGAATCATCCCCCAAATAAATGTTTTTTTCCCCTGTATATCTTCAAGTACTCCTGTGTATTTTTCAGTTGCCTGGTAAATTCTGTAACATAAAATTGGTTCCACGACCAAGAACACGCAGCCAGTTTCCCCTCTGAGGCACTGTTGCGGGAGAGCAGGGGGGTGGGCCCCTGATGATGGCAAGGCATGCCTCCAGTGATTTACTGAGTCCCAGTCCTCATTGGGTCTGGGTGACCAGGGCCTCCACTAGGGCTCCAGTGGACTCCAAGAAGGACAGGAAATTCCTTTCATGGAACTAGATATCTGACTGGTGAGTTTTCCACAGGGAGACCAGTCCAAGTTCAGGCCTTCCTTTAGGGGCAGAAGTAGCTGATCATTATTTAGGCAAATTATTTGCCTCAGTTCAGGACTTCTCATGGCTGGAAGTCAAAACTCGGACTCTATGGTGTGTGAATGTGAGTGTGAGAGCCTGCATGAAGCAAAAGTTACCCTGTGTTGTCCTGTAGCTCTGTTAACTGGGAGGGGAAAGAAAAAAAAAAAAAAGCCTGAGGTTTCCAGGGCTGCAGAATGGAGCTTGTCAGGGTGGTGAAATTTGCACCCCCCCCCCCTCAAATCATATCTATTAAACATCTAGTTGTCAGCATTGGTATTAACCAGATGGGAGTGGACAGGACTGAATGGGACTGGGATGGGAAGTGGATGGCCCATGCCTACTTATGATGTCACAAACCCGCACAGGCCAGCTGAGGAACTGAGGCTGGCTATGAAGCAGTCACAACTTTGTGACTTCTGTGCCCTTGAGGTTAGGGCAGCAAGGAAATGGGCAGGTGGGTAGGAGTGTCCTCCCAGTGTTTTCTCTGAGACATTCAAAGTGTATTGTATCCATGACATTACTAAAATATAAACATTTAATAGCCAAATTGAACATAATTAATTCTGTGCTTAAGACCAGATATTTAATATTACAACTGGTTTATGTTTTAATAATATTTAAATTGGGTATATTTGACAGATTTTCCAAATGTAATATTTTGAGAATCAATCTGAGACACAGCTTTATGACATCTCAAGGGCCCTGAGCTGACACAAAGATCTACTCTCTCCCTAAAAACAAGTATTTTTGAACTAAATTAGACCAATACAATATACTTGGAATTACATAGGGAAGTAAGCTATGCAGGCTAGGTTGGGTAATAAGATTAATGATTCCATGATAATGGGTGGTTCTTGCTCAGAGGCATACAACTCCCAACCAGATTAGTGTGTCCTTTCCTTGAACAGAAAGAGCAATCATGGTTATTGACCAAGAAAATGCTTTAGGTAATAATTGGTTTTAAAACCTCAAAGTTGTTAAGATATAATAAATAGATGTAACTAAAATGAAGAATTTGAATAAAGCCTTTTCAGTAATAATTACAAATAAGTTAATAATGAAAGTCCAGTCATTCAAAAGGAGACTGACTGTGCTCTCTGTTGCAGGAAGAGACCAGCCTGTAAAAGTAAAAAGAAAAAAAAGAAAGCTGAAAGAGAACAAGGGCAGACAGAAATGAAATGCTATGGTAACTGAGAAAGGGAGCACCTGGCTGTTCCTGGTGTGCTTCTAGCATATGTAAGATTTCCAAACCTGGGAGAGAGACCCAGTGGGACTCAGAACCTTAGTAAAGCCTTCAATATTCAGCAAGGCCTTTCAAATTTACCAGGACTAAAAGATCAAATGAGAAAGTACTCTGGGCCAGACCCTGAGGACCTGTTGGGCCAAGAAATATTATAAATTACATTTTGTCATCAATAGTTGGCCTGACATCCCAAGAAAATGCTAACATAATGTTCACAATTGTAGATCAAGTAGCCTAGGGATGGGCTGGCCCAGAGGGCCAGCAACATAAGCCATAGCAGTAACCTTAGGTGTTATCTTGAAGGAAGAATGTAGCAGTTTAAATACAAGTGGCTAGGGCCTTCTCCCTCTTTCTCTAGCCTCATATGCCTATACATAATTATCCAAGGTCTTTATTAACTTAAGGACTTTGGAACATTGCTGAGTTAAATGATAAATATTAAAAACCAAAAACCAAAAACTGAAACATTTACTGCTAGACAAGTTTTAAGTTGCCTGCTCTTAGTTTTTATTATAGAAGGTCTCTTGTACTTCGTTGAAGGTATATTTTCTTCAAAGTAAGAGTGTGTTTAAAGTGTGTTCATAGGCTGAAACCGGTTTGGCTCAGTGAATAGACTGCAGATTGAAGGGTCCTAGGCTCGTTTCCCGTCAAGGGCATGTATCCTGGTTGCGAGCACATCCCCAGTAGGGGGCGTGCAGGAGGTGGCTGTTTGGTGTCTCTCTCATCGATGTTTCTAGCTCTCTATCCCTCTCCCTTCCTCTCTGTAAAAAAATCAATAAAATATATTAAAAAAAAGAATTAAAGTGGCATCTTTTAAAAAAAAGTGTGTTCATAAATATTAAATCTAAGAAATGCTGGCTATTTACTTTTTGGTAATCATTCAAAAATTAAGGTTTCTGAGAGTGAAGAATTCTACTACATTCTAAAGGAAAAAGAAAGAAAAAGTCTGTACAAGTTACTGATGGTATGTCAGAAAGAAAATTAGAGTAGAAATACTTAATGGAAGATCTAAGGCATGGTTATGCATTTTTGAAGGTTTGATGGCTAATTTGAAAGTGTGAAATTTGTGAAGGTTGTGATGTGATGAGAAGGGAAAGTGAAATGTCAAAAGAGAGAAATGAGTTCTAAAGCTAACTATTTGCAAGAATTTTAAAAGGGTCATAAAATCTCAGGGAAATTTAAACAAAGGTTAGACCACTACCATTATATCCCCTGCCAAGGATAGAGTAAATGATTAATACAGAAAGGGAGGACAGGACAAGGTTGCTGAATACTTCTTAGGCAAAACCAGAATATTCAGCAGTAGAATTTTAAGACAGGAGTGTACATAATGCCTCAGACCACCACCCAGCCTGCTCTTCAGACTGGGTGGAGAATGAGGTGGCATCTGTAATTATGGGTCAAATGTATAAATTTTCTTGCTTTACTTTTTCAATAAAGGTGCATACTTTAATTATTTAATAAGTTAGCTTTTCGTAATATAATCAAGGTCTCATATAAACTCATTTATATGAGAAGCCAATATTTTATGAGCTATTGGTTCTAAGAAAGTTGAATTGGTTCTAAGCACTAGCCAAAAAGAATGCTATTTAAAAGTAAATTTAAGCTTAATAAAAAGGAGAAATTTTAAAATATCTTCTGCTACTATTTACAAAGTAAACTAAAAACTATTCTGCAATCATTAAATCTCACTATTAATGAGACGCCATAAGTAAAAAGAAAGGTACTTTTACTTGAAATATATGCATTGCAGCACTGGCCATCATGTCTCTCTCCTACCTGTTTTCTGAAAGGCAACCAAGTTGGTTGTTCTGTTTATAAGAAAGTAAAAGTCTTTAATATAGTGGTATATGGCAAGCCCACAGGAAAAGCAGACTTTAGCAATGCTTACCCAATTAGAAAGAAAATCTCTAAATGAGACTTAAAGATGGCTCTGGAAAAAAATACAGAAGGAGATACCCTTCAAATATCTAGGAACTGTAAATAAAAATCAGTGTATTAGGCCTCAGAAGGTAGAAATACAAAATAATTGCCTTAAGACCTTAAATGATTTTTAGAAATTATTACAGAACATTAATTAAGACCTTATCTAAAAATCTATCTGGGAAAAATGACAAATTTATTTCAATATACTTAGGGAATCCTAAAGAATCTTTTATTAAATGTATGCAAAGACCTACCAAATCATTTTCTAATTTTGTGGCTCACCTCAATCGAGCAGTTTGAAAACATCTAGAAATCTCTGTCTTCCCTATACCAAGGACATTTAAGAATCAGTGATTTGCATTTTGCCTCCCTAAACAGAGGATAAATAGCTTATGCCAAAGTACTCATGGAAACTGGTGGGAGAAATCCAATTAGTGTCATTTGCTGTCCATACCCAAGCAAATGAAGTTAGAAAATAAGTCTTATTTTGGTCAATTCTTTTCTAATAAAATAATCCTACAAAATAAAAGGGTAATATGCAAATTTACTGTAATGGCAGAATGACTGGGAATAACTGGTTGCTATGATGTGCACTGATCAAGAGGGGGCAGGCCTGGCTGAGGGATCCCTACCTGAGAGCATGCATTTTCATGCACTGGAACTCTAGTTACGTTATATTAATCAGGTATTTAATAAAAAAGACCATTTTTTAATGATAGGAACTGAAGTTTGCTGGCCTATGTTTTTGTCTAATACACTTCAATATTTAATCTTTTGGTAAAATCAAGTTTGACAATTCTTAAAGAGTTTGAATTAAAACAACAAAACTTTCTCTTGATATAGAATTGGCTTTCGGTCATCCCAATAGGCTCAGAAATGCCTCAAATGTTTATTTTCTCTTTCATGAAGGAAAGTTTTATACTGAACATTTGTCAAATATAGTTATAACTAATAGTTATTAGTTACTAGAGGCCCATTACATGAAGATTTATGCAATAGGCCTTCCTTCTCCTGGCTGGCAACAGCGGTTTTCCTCTGGTACTCAGGACCCAGACATTCGCTCTGGCTGCAGCAAAGAAGCCAAGCCTCTTCAGTCCTCAGTCTACTTCAGTCTTTAGTCTGTGCCTATGTATGCAAAGAAACCCGCCATTTTTTGTTGGGTTAATTTGCATACCCAATCATGATTAGCTGGTGGGTGTCACAGAGGTATGGTCAATTTGCATCTTTCCCTTTTGTAAGAATAGATAATATTATAGACTGTTGGGTTTTACAGAAGGGACACCATTCCATGTCATCTGCATTAAAATGCAATCCATAACCATGTCATTTTTAAACATCTACTTGTCATTTGGGGATAGTAACTGTTTTGTTATAATGAATTTGAAAAAAATATTACTCTGAAGAGTCCACAGAAAGGACTGGCAAAAAAATTAAGTAGATCTAAATGGAGCCCTCAGCTTTCCCGTGCATGACAGGAGGTTCCAATATGCTGAGCCACAACAGTAGGTCTACATTTGTATGTCAATGGGAGCATGTCATCCATTTATATTTATAGAGATGATTGCAAGTTGTGTTCTTGCCACTGTTTGGTTCTCAGATTGTTTAACGTCCTCTGTTCCCCCTTATTTAAATGTTATTGCTGTCTTATTTTGTATGTTGAGGACTTTCTGTAGTGCTATGTTTGAATTCCTTCCTCTCATTTTTTGTGTACCACCTGGAAGGGACAAACAGATATATAACAGGCAATGTGAGGCAATGAAATAGTCATTAAAATCCAGAAATGCTACTGATAAAAATAAACAAATGGAATAAAGGTTTGGAAAACTACCTTGCCGAGAAATAGTCAATTCCAATTCATGAAGAAAAATGAGCCATGTATATTATACAATAAAGCCCTCCCAAACACGTGATGAGTTATGTTTCGAGAAGGGTGTCAATACTCAGAGTCCAGGAATTGCCGCAGGAAAAGCAGCGGGCAGCCAGGAGTCACAGATGGGCAGACAGGAAAAGCTCTCCCGGTCCTCCGGGAGCCAGAGCACGCCGCCTGGAGGAGCGGAGGCTGGGCAGGGTCCCTTGGAAAGTTCTGGGCTGCAGCTTCCCAGTGGATCCT
>PVJN01062447.1:0-11017 GCA_004026805.1 Lasiurus borealis | reverse complement strand
AAAAAAGACCCCAAATAGCTGCAGCAATCTTGAGAAAGAAAAACAAAGTTGGAGGAATCACAATACCAGATTTCAAGTTATACTACAAAACCACCATAATCAAAACAGCCTGGTACTGGCACATGAACAGACATATAGATAGACAGAACAGAATGGAAAGCCCAGAAATCGACCCAAGCCATTATGCTCAATTAATACTTGACAAGGAGGCAAGAGCATACAATGGAGTCAACAGAGTCTCTTCAATAAATGGTGTTGGGAAAATTGAACAGATATATGCAAAAAAATGAAAGTAGACAACACATTTACAACATACACAGAATAAACTCAAAATGGATAAAGGACTTTAAGTTGTGAAACCATAAAAATCCTAGAAGAAACCATAGGCAGCAAAATCTCAGACATCCCTTGTAGCAATATGTTTACAGACACATTTCCTAAGGCAAAGAAAACTAAGTAGAAAATAAATAAATGGGATTACATCAAATAAAAAGCTTCTGCACAGCAAAAGAAACCATCAACAAAATGAAATGGGAGCCCACTGTAAGAGAGAACGTATTTGGCAATGATACATCTGATAAAGAGCTTAAATACCCAAAATATATAAGAAACTCATGCAACTTAACAAAAGGAAGACAATTTATCCAATAAAAAGGATGAGCAAAGGACCAAAATAGACACTTCTCCAAAGGGGACATACAGATGGCCAAGAGACATATGAAAAATGCTCCTAAATCACTAATCATCAGAGAGATGCAAATTGAAATGAAAAGAAGTATCACCTCACACCTGTAGCCACCATCAACAAATCAAGAGCTCTAGCCAGTTTAGTTCAGTAAATAAAGAGTTGGCCTGTAGACTGAAGGGTTTCAGGTTAGATTCTGGCCAAGGGCACATGCCCAGGTTGCAGGCTCAATCCCGAGTAGGGGGCATGCAAGAGGCAGCCGATCAATGATTCTCTCTCATCATTGATGCTTTTATCTCTCTCTCCCTCTTCCTTCCTCTCTGAAATCAATAAATAAATATATTAAAAACAAAATAAAAACAAAAATAAATCAACAAATGACAAGTGCTGGCGAGGATGTGGAGAAAAGGGAACCCTAGTACACTGCTAGTGGGAATGCAGACTGGTGCAGCCATTATGGAAAATAGCATGGAGTTTCCTCAAAAAATTAAATATGGAATTGCCATTTGATCCAGTGACCACACTTTTAGGAAAATATTATCAGAAACCTGAGACACTAATCAGAAAGAATGTATGCACCTCTATGTTCATAGTAGCACAATTTACAATAGTTAAGATCTGGAAACAGCCCAAGTGCCCATCAGTAGATGAGGAGACAAAAAAGCTGTGGTACATTTATATCATGGAATGCTATTCAGCAGTAAAAAAGAAAGATCTCTTACCTTTTGGGACAGTATTAAAGGACCTGGAGAATATCATGCTAAGTGAAATAAGTCAGTGAGAGAAAGACAGATATCACATTACCTTACTCATATGTAGAATCTAAATAACAAAAAACAAACAAACTGATGAACAGAGTGGATCCAGAGAGTCGAAATAAACAATTCAGAGACCAAAAAAACAATAAAAAAGATCAATAAAACCAAGACCTGGTTCTTTGAAAGGATAAACAAAATTGATGAACCTCTGGCCAGGCTCACCAAGAAATAGAGAGGACCCAAATAAACAAAATCAGAAATGAAAGAGGCGAAATAACAACAGACCCCACAGAAATATGAAGAATCATAAGAAAAAAAAAATACTATGAATAACTCTATTCCAACAAACTTGTCAACCTAGGACAGTGGTCGGCAAACTCATTAGTCAACAGAGTGTCAAACCGTGGCTCACAAGCCACAGTTTGCCGACCACTGACCTAGGAGAAATGGACATATTCCTAGAAAAATACAACCTTCCAAAATTCAACCAGGAGGAATCAAAAAAACCTGAATAGGCCAATAACTAGTGATGAAATTGAAGCAGTAATAAAAAATCTTCCAGCAAACAAAATCCCTGGTCCAAATGGCTTTACAGGGGAGTTCTAGCAAACATTCAAAGAAGAACTAAAACCTATCCTCCTCAGACTATTCCAAAAAATTCAAGAGGAAGGCACATTTCCAAGCTCTTTCTATGAATCCAGCATTACCCTAATTCCAAAACGAAAGAGAACTACAGGCCAATATCCCAAATAAATATACTAGTGCATGCTAAAATCCTCAACAAAATTCTGGCAAATCGGATCCAGCATTATATTAGAAGAATCATAAACCATGATCAAGTGGGATTTATACCAGGGATACAAGGATGGTATAGTATCAGTATTTGCAGATGACATGATATTGTACATAGAAAACCCGAAAGGCTCAATCAAAAAACTTTTAGACTAAATAAATGAATTTGGCAATGTAGCAGGATACAAAATTAATGCCCAAAAATAGCTGGCATTTTTATATACACCAATAATAAACTCACAGAAAGAGAAAATAAAAAAACAATCCCATTTACCATTCCACCAAAAAAAAAAAAATTAAGATATCTAGGAATAAAGTTAACTAAGGATGTAAAAGACCTGTACTTAGAAAACTACAGGATATTGAAAGAAGAGATAAAGGAAGACATAATCAAATGGAAGAACATACTGTGTTCATGGGTTGGTAGAATCAACATCATAAATATGTCCATACTACAAAAAACAATTTATAGATTCAATGCAATCCCCATTAAAATACCAACGGCAGGAAACCAAGATGGTGGTATAGGTGAACATCTAAACTGCTGCCTCATACAACAATTTCAAAACTACAACTAAAAGACAGAATGGACATCATCCAGAACCACAGGAAAGCTGGCTAGGTGGAAATTCTACAACTAAAAGGAAAGAGAGGGGCTCATGGAGACCCAGAGGAGCTTCAAAAAGCTGAGGTATGGAGATGTGTACATGGAGAGGACGGGAGTCAGAATGTATGGCTAGCTTCCTCTTGTGGGAGGGAGACAGAAACTCCCAAATGCACGGAACCCCAGATCCAACTGAACTGAACCCCAGTTCCGGGCAAGACTCATACGGGGGGAGTCTGGATTGTTGTTAAAAGGGAGGAGTGCACAAAAAACTTAGGGGAGCCGCGAAGCAGAGGCCTCCACTGCGTGCAGAAAGGACGGACTCCTGCCTGTGCCAATGGCTTTCTCTAGTGGGAGGGAGACAAAACCTTCTAACTGTGCTGAAATCCACTTCCGACTACATTGAACCCGTTTGGGAGAGACCCTGGGGACCCAGACTCATATGGGGTGTATGGGAGTGTACGGGAACCTGAGTGTATGCGAACCCAAAAGGCAGATGTCCGGAGGTGCGTGCACAGAGAGGGCTGCAGCTGAGACCCAGGGGCCGCGTAGGGCAGGGGTGACTAGAAACCAAGGCTGTCTCTGCTCACCCCGGAGACTCCAACCCACCCAAGCTGAACAGAAAGGCTTTTGCAATTTTGCAAGTCTTGTATCATAAGGCTGACTCCAGCACAGAAATTCTCCTGGCATAGCAAAAATGCAAAGACAAAGGAACAGATCACAAGCAAAAGAAATGGAGGAAAATAAATGACTGTACATAGAGTCCAAAACCATGATTAAAAGGTTTTTCAAGAATTTCCTAGAAAAGATGGATAAATTTAGCGAGACCCAAGAGGAGATGAGAAAGGACCAACTGAAGATGAAGAAGGAACAACTAGAAATTAAACATACACTGACTGAAATAAAAATATTATACAGAGACCTAGCAGCAGACTAGAGGAATGCAAGAATCAAGTCAAAGATTTGAAATACAAAAAAGCAGAAAACACTCCACTGGGAAAGCAAAAAGAAAAAAAGAATCCAAAAATGTGAAGATAGTGTAAGGAGCCTCTGGGACAACTTCAAGCACATCAACATCAGAATTATGGGGGTGCCAGAAGAAGAGAGAGAGCAAGATACTGAAAACCTATTTGAAGAAATAATGACTGAAAACTTTCCTTACTTGGTGAAAGAAATGGACTCACAAGTCCAGGAAGTGCACAGAACCCCAAACAAAAGGAATCCAAAGAGGACCACACCAAGGCACATCATAATTAAAATGCCAAGGGCAAAAGACAAAGAGAGAATCTTGAAAGCAGCAAGAGAAAAACAGTTTGTTACCTACAAGGGAGTACCCATACAACTGTCACCTGATTTCTCAACAGAAACTATAAAGGCCAGAAGGGAGTGGCAAGAAGTACTCAAAGTGATGAATAGCAAGAACCTACAACCAAGATTACTCTACCCAGCAAAGCTATCATTCAGAATTAAAGGTCAGATAAAGAGCTTCACAGATAAGAAAAAGCTAAGGGAGCTCATCACTACCAAACCATTATTAAATGAAATGCTGAAAGGTACTCTTTAAGAAGAGGAAGAAGAAGAAAAACGTAAGGATAAAAATTATGAACAACAAATACATATCAACAAGTGAATCTAAAAATCAAGTGAATTAAAAATCTGATGAACAGAATAAACTGGTGAATATTATAGAATCAGGGGCAAAGAAAGGGAGTGGACTGACAATTTTCAGGGGGGAAGGCATGAGGGGGTTGTAAGGAAAGACTGGACAAAAATCATACACCTATAGATGAGGACATTGTGGGGGGAGGTAAGGGCAGAAGGAGCTGTGGGAGCCAGGTGGAGGGGACCTATGGGGGGAAAAAGACAAACAAATGTAATAATTTGAACAATGAAGATTTATTTAAAAACAAAACAAAACTAAGACTACAAGACAAAACGGACACCATCCAGAAACACAAGAAAGCTGGTTGAGTAGAAATTCTACAACTAGAAGGAAAGAGGAGAGCACATTAAGACTCAGAGGAGTTGCAAAAGCCTGAGGTATGGAGATGCGCTTGGGGAGAGGACAGGCAGCTGAGTGCTTGGGTGAAGAAGGGCTTGGCTGGCTTCCTCAAGCAGGAGGGAGACAGAAGTTTTCAACTGTGCTGAACTCCAGTCCCTGGCAAGACTCTGTGAACCCAGACCCATTTAGGGGGAATTTGGACTGTCAGGAAAAGAGAAAGCACACTAAGACTCAGGGGAGCTGCAGAAGGCAGAAGTCTGGAGGCATGCGTGCGCAGAGAGGACTGACTGCTGAGTGCACGGGGGGCTGAGTGTGCAGCTGACTTTCTAAAGCAGGAGGGAGATGGAAGGTCCCGACTGTGCTGAACCCCAGTTCTGGGCAGTTTCTGGGAACTCAGACTCGATTCGGGAAGAAAATGGACTGGCTAGCAGTGGGTGAAATTCGAGGGCAGCTTTCTCTCAGAGGTGCTTGCAGCAATTACTGAGGGATACTGAGACACAGGGGCCTCATAGGACAGGTCTGGCAGGAAGCCAAGGCTCTGCTCCATGGTTAGACTCTGCCCCATCCAAGCTGAGCACCTTATAAAGGTGTCCCCAGCACAGAAGTTCTCCCAGCATAGACACAGGTGATCCTTACAGCCAATCCACCTGGAGGTCAATTCCTTCCAGTGATACCAACAACAATCAAGACTTAACTACAACAAGGTTGTACACACAGTCCACAAAGGGGTGCACCAAAAGTGTCTACCTCAGGTAACTGGGGGAGGCTGAGCCACTGGGCCCTATAGGACACCTACCACACTATCAACTCAGAGAAGCAGCGAAAATGTGGAGACAAAGAAAAAGGTCACAAAGGAAAGAAATGGAGGAAAGCAAATGACTGGATATAGAATTCAAAACTACGGTTATAAGATTTTTCAAGAATTTCCTAGAAAAGGCTGATAAATTTAAGGAGAACCTCGAGGATATGAAAAAAGACCAATTAGAAATTAAACATACACTGAAATAAAAAATATTATACAGAGACTTAACAGCAGACTAGAGGAACACAAGAATCAAGTCAAAAATTTGCAATACAAAGAAGAAAAAAACACTCAACTGGAAAAGTAAAAAGAAAAAAGAATCCAAAAATTTGAAGATAGTGTTAGGAGCTCCTGGGACAATCTCAAGTGTAACCCATAATCTGAATTATGGGGGTGCCAGAAGAAGAGAGAAACAAGATACTGAAAACCTATTTGAAGAAATAATGACTGAAACTTCCCCCACCTGGTGAAAAAAACAGACTTACAAGTCCAGGAAGCACACAAAACCTCAAACAAAAGGAATCCAAAGAGGACCACACCAAGATATATCATAATTAAAATGCCAAGAGCAAAAGACAAAGATAGAATATTAAAAGCAGCAAGGGAAAAAGTTAATTACCTACAAGGGATCACCCATATGATTGTCAGCTGATTTCTCAACAGAAACTATGCAGACTGGATGGGAATGGCAAGAATATTCAAAGTGATGAATAGCAAGAACCTACAACCATGATTACTCTTCCCAGCAAAGCTATCATTCAGAATTGAAGGGCAGATAAATAGTTTCACAGATAAGAAAAAGCCAAAGGAGCTTATTACCACCAAACCAGTATTAAAGAAAATGCTGAAAGGTATTCTGTAAGAAGAAGAAAAAGAAAAAGATAAAGATAAAAATTATGAACAATAAATACATGTCTATCAATAAGTATATCTAAAAATCAAGTGAATAAAAAAATCTGATGTACAGAATAAACTGGTGAACATAATAGAAACAGGGACATAGAAAGGGAGTGGAGTGACAATTCTCAGGGGGAAAAGGGTGTGGGGGGTACTGGATAAAAATGGTACACCTATGGATGAGGACAGTGGGGGGAGGTAAGAACAGAGGGTGGGGTGGGAACTGGGTGGAGGGGAGCTATTGTAATAATCTGAACAATAAAGATTAAATTTAAAAAAATATCAATGGCATATTTCACAGACCTAGACAAACTCTCCAAAAATTTATCTGGAGTAAAAAAATGACCCCAAATAGTCACAGCAACCCTGAGAAAGAAGAACAAAGTTGGAGGGATCATAATACCAGATATCAAGCTATATTACAAGTCACTGTTCTCAAAACTGCCTTGTACTTGCATAGACATACAGAACAATGGAACAGAAGAGAGAACCCAGAAATCAATCCAAGCCATTGTGCTCAATTAATATTTGACAAAGGAGGCAAGAAAATACAATAGAATCAAGACAGTGTCTTCAATAAATTATGTTGGGAAAATTGGACAGATACATGGAAAAAAATGAAACTAGGGTGGGGTAATGGGGAAAGATCAACCAAAGGACTTGCATGTATGCATATAAGCTTAACTAATGGGCACAGATACCAGGGGGCTGTGGGAATGAGTGTGTGTGGGGTAATAGGGGGATAAGGACAAAAAACAAAACAAAACTGTGGTACATCCATGCAATGGAATACTATGCTAATGTAAAGACAAGAAATCTTACCATTTGCAACAGCATGGATAGAACTGGAGAGCATTATGCTAAGCGAAATAACACAGTTGGAGAAAGAGAAATATCACATGGCTCATTCATTTGTGGAATGAACAACATAAACTGATGAACTAAAATAGATCCAGAGACACAGAAGCATCAGACAGACTGTCAAGCCTTGGAGGGAATGCAGGGGATTGTGAGAGGGGTGGTGGGTAACAGATCAACCAAAGGACTTGTATGTATACATATAAGCATAACCAAAGGACACAGACAGTAGGTGGATGGGGACATGTGCTGGGGGGTGGGAGCAGATGGGGAGAGGTAAATGGGGGGAAAAGGAGACATATGTAATACTCTCAACAATAAAAAATTTAAATTAAAAGAAGAAACAATATAAATGTATTTGTTTAAATACTGAACCCTCCTATGATTAGGAAATTAGCAACCCGTGAATAATAATTTTAGACAAGTTATCAGCATGCCAATCCACTCTCAACATGCTTTAATCTTTAAGTATGTTTAATGTTTTAAAACTTAAGGGGTAGAAGAGCATAAATCACATGAAAGGAGAAAAATGTGAGCTGTACTTCAAGTTCTTCATTAACAAAAAATTTGACAACAGATGGTATTTAAACAAATGATAAATTAAAAAAAAAAGATTTTTCAATCACTTACTCTGGTTCTGGATTCTTTGGAGAAAGTCCCCATACTTCAGGAGCTCCCAATTCTCCAATCCTCTCTCTCTCACTTAATCTCCTAGAAGATACAGGCATGTAAATTACAACTCTATAAATAAATGACGTTTCCTAAATATATGATAAAATCCCAAGGAGTCTAGTTGAGTCCTATTTTCCCTTTACATTTTAAACTTTAAATTAATAAAAACGTAGTTTAAATATAAACTCAACAATTACGATCTGATGTTTTGATAGTACTTTCAAATGGTACAGACTACACAGAACCTGAGAGGCTGGACCAGAAATGCAGCCTATCAAGTGCATCCTTTCTGCTGCACACATGACATTGCTCCCAACTGCTCATTTCATCTTTTGCAATATATGACAGAAACAGTTTATTTGAAAACACTTCATTTGTTTATACATTTATGAAAATAAAGAGATGTCATTATTTTTGCTTGGTCAAACCTTCCATTTGCTGGAACTAAAGAATTAATGAAGAAAATAAAAATGAAGTATTAGAAGTAGAAAATAAAGGAAGCTCTGAAAACAAAAATTTTATTGGAGAAAAATGTACTCAATTAGATACAGGGTTTGTTTTCTTTCTGTTTTCCTTTTAGTTCTTTTTTTCTTTTTTTAGAAAAGAAATACATATCTATCTACTCTTGGAGGCCACAAATTTTTTTTCGTTTTATGTGTGTGATTTCTTCTCTTAATTTTTATTATAACTCATAAACAAGCAAAAAATATATAAAATATAAAAAAACGAAGGCTCTCCCAGCTGGTGTGGCGCAGTGGTTGAGCTTCAACTTATGAACCAGGAGGTCATGATTCCATTCCTGGTCAGGGCATATGCCTGGGTTGCAGGCTGGATCCCAGTAGGGAGTGTGTAGGAGGCAGCCAATCAATGATTCTGTTTTTCTCTCTCCCTTCCTTTCTGAAATCAATAAAAATATATTTAAAAACAAAACAAAAAAATAAGGCTTACTGCCTCAAAGTTTAACTGCTTGTTACTCCATTAAAAAAATACACACCACCTTACAATATAACTTGTTTGTTTGAATAAATGATTTTTTACTTCTTTATTCAGGGGAAGGGACATTATAACCATGCACTCAGAATCAGGCTTCCTACTTGAAGAGACAGTCTAAAAAGGGACATACTTGTAACTGAACTTGGGATATAATACATAGAGGGTGGAGGAAGAATGTCTGATAGGTTGTAAAGTTCAAGCAGTTAAATTCTCACCCCTGCTGCCATCTGTTCTCTTAAGATAAATTATTTGTGTTCTAAATGTACAAAGGCAAATTTCATACAAGAAGTTCTAAAATCTTTTTGTGAGGATTGTCTAGTAAAAAGCTGGTTGTTTTTTTGATTGATGCAACCTCAGGATATTGTTCTGAAAAACTTAATTTGCAGAGGAGGTCTCCAACCTAACTCAGGACCATTTTTATTCTTTCTGGTCCCATGTAGGAAAACCTAGTATCTAACACTTAAGAACTAATATTATGTTTGGAGCCCTAAATCACTACAATTCTAAAAGCAATTGTACTAATTTTATCCCTTCTAAATACAGTGAAGAAATGAAGCTCATAAAGGTAAAGTAAATTGTCCAAGGTCACACAACTATTATATAGCAAAGAAGTGCTTCAAATTCAGGCAGTCTGATTCTGGAGCCTGTCCTCTTCATGGACTGTGCTTTATGGACTTTCCACTCGTGGAAGAAAACAATTCATGGGGACATCTCTCAGCTGTTATAACCTTCACCTCAATGACTGTAATACTTTAAAAGTGCCCAACGCACAATAAATTTAACACTCAATAAGCATTTGATATTAAGGCCTAGTAATAATTATAACCCCTTTCCTTTCTACTTTTTAAACTACCATTTTCCCTACTCTAATACTCACTCTCATTAGAGACCTGATCTTATCCTAACCTTATTTTTCATGTTCAAGATGAGAATACTTTACAAGACTTTTCTCAGTGTAGTCTAATCTACAGTTTAGGTCACTTTTTCTACATTCATTTAATTAGCTTGTCTCAGAAGTTTTTCTCCTCTCCAATTTAAACCTTAATCTCAATTCTTCCCAACTCGTTATAAAACATTTCCACTTACATATCCTGTTATCATCCTAAACCTGTCTGATCATTCATTCAACAAGCAATGGTTGTGTTTCTACAAAGTACTGCAAATTTTGTAATCAATAAAATAGGGCTTCTCTTTTCCAAGAGGTCAGTCTAGTGGAAAATGAAAACATGATCATGAATAATAACCACGCAACCAAGTAAATGCTATATAATTCCGGAAGGTCTGAGGCTCCTGTCCATGTCCGCTACATGTCAGGAGGCAGAAGGGAGTGGTGGGAGACCAGGGTACTGTCTAAAGGGACCTGAGTATGAGTGAAAACCTAAGGGAAGAAAAGAGCGAATAAGGTGTCGTGGGTGGACTGGAGGAAGGGATGAAAATGGGCGCAAGGCAGGCAGAAAGAGAGAAATGCAAATAGTAGGGATGAACTATAAATCGACTAGGAAGGGAGGTGGGCACGAGAGGGTGCGTCCGTCTCACTCACTTCTGCCGCAGGCTTTCCTCCCTCTCCTTGTCCAGGAGGCTAGGCCAAGGCTTGTCGCTCCCGTAGGGGCGTGAGTAGCCGCCATAATAGGCAGACGAGGAGGCAGAAGCGAAGGGGGTGCCCCGTGTCGCCGAGGGCCGCTCTCGAGAGCGTGACCGTGAGCGGGAGCGGTAGGGCTGGTTTCGGGAGCCTTGGCTGAGGCCACTTGGCTGATGGCTGAGGCCATTCCGATCCCCAGACCGAGAACAAGAGTGCGAGCGAGAGCGGCGGCCCCGCGGGGAGCGGGCGGATTTGCTGGGTTTAGGGCTCCTCGACGAACTGCGACGCTTCACCCTGGAGCCCGAGGCCTCCCTCTCCGGGCTGCGCGAACCAGACACCGGAGCCATCACTGCCGCTGGGTTCCCGAGGCCGGGG
>PVJN01062446.1:0-11014 GCA_004026805.1 Lasiurus borealis | reverse complement strand
TCCCATCTACCCCACCTAACTTTAATCTTCCTGCTATAATTTCAGTCTGTTTGAGGCTTTACTGCCTCTGTATCTATCCTTTTGTACATCAGTTTATAATGTTCTTTATTGTCCACCAATGAGTGAGATCATGTGATGTTTCTCCCTCATTGACTGGCTTATTTCACTAAGCATAAGGCTGAGAGCCTATCCTTGATGTATGAAACTGTAGCCAGGGTGCAGCTCCCACAACCCTGTGAAGAACATCACTGCTATCCTGTGCTCCTGGTGAATTTTCTCCATAAGTTAAATTCCTAAATGGATGCCATTTGGCCAGAGGACTCCAGGCCCACATGGGAGGATATAAAAGAGCCTCGTGTGGTCTAAAAAGCCAGGATATTAGTCCCTGATTTTGTCTGACCCTGGAAGATTTTCACAGAAATGAGCCTGGTCTTCCCAGCCCACTCAGCTCCCCCTGTCAGCAGCCAGGTGAAAGGTGTTACTCAGGATCTGGAGGAAGAGCTGGCTCACTGGGAATATGTGTGCCTCTACCCATCTGTCAGTGTGTGTGAGTCATTTGTTGCCCCAGACCCCACTCCACTCACAATGGATTTGTATCTTCAAGAACAGCTCCCAACCACAGACCAAGTAGGCCCTTTCCAAGTCCAGTTCGTCTTGTCCTCACATCCTTGGGCTTTCTTAGGAACTGAGTTATATCCTCCCAGAATCCATGCATTAAGCTCTAACCCCTAGTGTGGCTCTATTTGGAGATGAGGCCTCTAAAGATATAATTAAGATTACATGAGGTCATAAGTGTGGGGGGTTGATCGATATAATCATGTCCTTAAAAAAAGAGCCACCAGAAAATCACTCTCTCTCTCTCTCTCTCTCTCTCTCTCCATGGGCACTCATGGCAACCAAGCCATGTGAAAACATAGTCAGAGGCAAGCCAGGAAGAGAATTCTCACCAGAGTTCGAATCTGCTGGAACCTTCATCCAGAACCACCTGTCTTTGGAACTGTAAAAAGGTAACTGTTTGCTCATAAGCTACCAAGCTGCGGCATTTTGTTATAGCGGCTCAAGCTTACTAAGACAGGCCTATAGATGAGAGGGCAATGTGGTCCAAGAGTGGAATATGGCCAAGGCTGAAGACAGTCCCACAGTGGGTATGGTAAACCTGGGGAAGCAAGGAGACTCTACTCCCATCTGGTGACCAAACAGCTGGAGTCTCAGACAGGCTCACAGGCAGATTCTGGGGGACAGAGGGTCACTGAGCTGATGAGTGCTGGTTCAGGGAGACAGTTATCTAGAGGAGGGAAGATTCTAGGAGACACAGTTACCAAGATGGAGTAGGTGATGATTCTGGGGACAGACAGTTATCTGAGGAAGAAGTGATTCTGGGGACAGACAGTTATCTGGGGGAGAAGTTATTCTGGAGGCAGACAGTTATCTGCGGGGGGGGTGATTCTAGGGACAGACAGTTATCTGGGGGAGCGATGATTCTGAGAGACAGACTGAACGTCAGAGCTGAGTGCTGAACTGTCGCCAAAAACTATGGAGGGTCACATAGCAGGAGATGTCACCAGCATCAGAAAGTGAGCTCCCATTTCCAGGAAAGGCCTTTCCCACTGTAGAACACAGTACCTGGCCACCTCTGTCAGACCAGAAGACCCCAAGGAGCATTGAGGTACTGTGCTGCACCACCTGCAGGCTCCCTTCAGCAAGCAGCAAAAGAAAAGGCCAAGAACAACTTGTCCTCTGGAAATGCCAATGCCAAGGCATCATTTGGGGGACCTTTATCTTCTCTTGGAGTATCTGCCTGCCTACAGATGTTCAAACATGGAGACTCCCTCCTGAAATGGACTCCTGGAGGGCCTTCCTTCAAACTTCCCCCACAGACCAGTCTTCAGTGGCTGGATTGCTAGTCTGATGTGGTGATGCATTTCAGATATAGCAAGAGGTGCCTGTTTCACTGGATTTATACACCCCATCTTCACACTGTCACATGACATATACTCACTCCCAGTGTTCATCCTCCCCATTCTAATACCAGCCATACTTCAGCAAGGTACATGTTTAATAACCAGGTTACCAGAATTTAGCTGAAGGACTGGGGTGAGATGGATAGGGAGGGAGTAACTGATTTGTGATGTTTGCCAATTTCCCTGGTGTAAACATTTCTATCACCTTGGCTACTAATACAGGTTACTGATTTGGAAAAAATACAAGGGCAGCTCTCCTCCATCAATGCAAACTGGCTCTAGCTTGAGGCCAGGATTGGGTAAGACAGCTTGGTGCTGGGCACGACATGTAACGAGTGCCTCTTCCCAAGGCCATTCCTGCATGACTCTGAGAGGCACTGTCCCTTTAAATGTTGGCTAGTCCCCCTTGCCTTCCTGTGTTCTGGCTGATTCAAACTTTGGAAGCTGAGACTACAGATCCAGCACAACTTTGAGAGGGTGCTGAAATCACAGGAAAGAGGACTTGCTTCTTTCACATCTCCTCCACCCTGACTGCAACCCTGCTGCCATAGCTCAAAGGTGATATGGCCCCTGGGAAGCAAAAGAGAAGTCCTAAAAGGGGTGTTTGAAATGCAGTCTAGGGCAGTGAGGGGGGGGGCAAGAAAAGAGGGAGCATCTTGGTCAAACAAGTATTATTTCTGAAGAAAAGAATTAGAGATGACAGACTGAAGTAATCTCTCTCTAGGACCACACCTGGATGAGAGAGCTGTTTGCATGTGGACAGTGTCATCCTCGGCAATCGCACTTGAATGGTGCCTTGTTGTGGCTATAACCCCAAGAAAGTCATCCTGAAGCTCAAAGAAACACAGATGGTCCCCCGCGTGATAGCTGCCTGGCTGTGACAAGTCTGACAGTTTTGATATTTTGCTCTTGAAACATAAACATATTTATTTACTTTCAGATTCAGAGGGAAGAGCACGGAGTGATGAGGCATCCGACTCAGAGGCTGGGGAAGTCTCAGGCCAGCTGAGGGCTACTTAGGCTCTATGCCCTGGCAGCTGGAGGGCCCTGGGTGGATGGAGGCTGTGCTGACAACCCGAGGAGTAGTGGCTGCTTGTGTTGGAAAGAGATGGCAGGATGCTTCTGCAGGTTCTCCCCAGCTCTCCCACAATGGCCTCAGAAGGAATTGGTCAGTGCTGGATCACTTGCAGCATCTCAGGGACAAGCTTCAGTGGAGTATCAGATGTGTAAAGGCAAATCTCTGGTGGCTAGAAAGCCCAAACCAAAACGCAGTTAGAAAAATGCCCCCATGGGACATGTTTATAAACTCTCTAATTCTTGTTTGTATCTCCACCAACACATCAAGGAGACAAAGTTCATTTTGTAGTTTCAAGATAAAAGACAGAAAAATTGTAATTATGTTTAAAAATTAGCAAAGAGTGGATGGTGGACCAGGCATGGTGGATGGTTTCAGGGAAGAAATGCATTGTGTGGAGCTAGCTAGCACTGATGGGAAGCCCACAACAGGTCTGAATTCAAATCCTGATCACTGCCTATCTGACCTCGAGGACATTTCGTAGGTTCTCTGAATTTCTGCTTTTGTATCCAAAAAATGGAAGTTTTCATCACCCCCTTTAAACTTGCCTTAAGACTTGTATAAGGTTAAATGTACAAAAGCCTATAATGTCTATCAAATAGTGGGCTTTGCATCATTGATCCTAGCCTTCATGGCTCCCCTTTCTTCTGCTTCTCAAACCTGAATGCACATGGTTAAGAATAGGCCTTTGCTCACCAGACAGCCTGAGTTTTAGGTGTCATCTTTGGAGTAACTGCAGGGTCTGAACATGCATGGACCTGTTGGAGCTCTTGTTCCCCATATCTAAACCCTTGGTAATGGCATCTATGTCCTATTTTTGCTGTGAAAGTAAATGAGATACTACATGTAAAAAGCTTGCACAAGTTCGGCCATAGTGAGTACTCAATAAATATCAGCTACTGCTATCTTTCCTCAAAGGGAAATTTCATCAAAAATGGTTATTGTGCAACTTGCAATTTCTCTATTCAAAATGGTTCAAGAATGTGGAATGAATCACCAAAATGTAACAGTAGTAGATTTTATGAACACAGTGAGAAATTCTGGTTAAGAATGGTTTATGTAAGGTTGTATAGTTCACAAATAGCTTCCTGAAGATGCTAATGGCCAATAGGATATATGGTTTATGCTATCGTTAAAGCTTGTTAATAATGTTTAGATTGAACTTTTCTTGCCTAAAGTACCAGGCTCATGAGACAATTTATAAGCTAAGATATAGATGTACATGCTTTCCCAAGACTATTACAAGTTGATTTTCTACTAATTCCAACATCAAATAAATTATTACATAGTCATCAACTTAATAGGAAGCACTTTCTATCTTAGCATAATAAAAATAAGAAAACAGTAGAGAAAGAAGACATTCATAAATCTTAAATTTTATTCCATTGAGCATTTTCTTTCACTGTGACCACTGCAAAAGTGGAACTCTTGCTGTGACTCTGAGAGAACAACATTCAGCAAGACTAATCTGTATCAAATGCTAATTTTTTCCTATGGAAATTGTGTTTCCTGAAGATATTCTGTTATTGAAAATATGTAGCCAGAGACCAACAGGACCAAGAAAGGAATATCCAGCTTTAATCCTGTCCTGATTGGCAGCCCCCAAGAGCTCTAAATAATGTAACAAAAGACTAAACTTCTGACAGCACAGGAGTGACATTTACAGAAGCCTTCAAACAGGTGAGGAGCCATAGGATGGAGCAAAGCCCACAGACCTTACCTTCTCTGAGGCTTCACTTTTCCTCACTAGATTCCCTTTTCTGTTTGAAAACAATCCTCCTGATTTCATAGCCTCTCCCACTAGTAGTTTGTTTTATAATTTAATATATTAAGCTTGAAAGGCAGCTTGAGAAAAGGGAAGGCAACCGTGCCAGAATCTCTCACCTCGGCAAGTGTGGGCAACGAGGCACCAGGAACTCTCGGCTCTGTTGGGAATATGCTGGGGCCACTGTTCCCATGCTGTCCATATTAACACAGACTCACTTGTGTGTTCATTCTTTTGGCAAAGGCGTTTATTTGAGGCACTTTCGATGTGTTGGGAAACAAGATGTACAAAAACCTTCGATCCCTCTTTCTTGGGAGTTACCTTCTCTGTAGGGAAAAAATGCCATAAAAATAAACATGTGAATAAACAAATCACTTATATGCATGATGAAAAATACAAAAGAAAGAAGGTATCAGCGGAATGAGCTAGGTGGAAGCAGGGTGTTTGGGCCGACTTCAAGGAGAAGGTGTCATTTGGGCATTTGGGAAGGAGGGGAAGTGTCCTGCAGAAAGGTGGGGGAGGGGCAGCCAGGTGGGAGCAGCCAGCACAAACACACAGAGAAGGAGACTTGGGGTATGCTTTAGAAACCACACAGAAAGGAGCTCGAAGGTGAGACAGAGAAGCCAAGGCAAAAGCCACCCATGAGAGGGTTGGAGCTTTCTTTATGAGGGAAACCAGGATCCTTGGCACAAAAATGTATCAATGTAAACCAGTGATTAAGAAAGTGAGATTAATCAAATTTAATGCAGGAAGGAATGGTCAAGAAAGGCAGGTATCAATCAAGAACAAAGGAAAGAAAGAGAAATCAAAATGGCAGCATAGGTGAATACCTAAACTGCTGCCTCACACAACAATTTCAAAACTACAACTAAAAGTCAAAATGGACATCATCCAGAACCACAGGAAAGCTGACTGAGTGGAAATTCTACAACTGGAAAGAAAGAGAGGGGCTCATGGAGACACAGAGGAGCTACAAAAAGCTGAGGTACGGAGATAGGCACATGGAGAGGATCGGAGACAGAGTGCCTGGCTGGCTTTCTCTAGCAGGAGGGAGATGGAAACTCCCAACTGCACTGAACCCCAATTCCGACTGCACTGAACCCCAGTTCTGGGTGAGACTAATATAAGGGGAGTCTAGACTGTTGTGAAAAGGGAAGAGTGCACAGAAACTTAGGGAAGCTACAAAAGACAGAGGTCTGGAGGCCAGCGAGTGTGAGTGAGCACTCAGAGAGTTGACTGCTGATTATGCTGCTGACTCTTTCTAGCAGGAAGAAGACAGAACCTCCCAGCTGTGCTGAAATCCAGCTCCTACTGCACTGAACCCCAGTTTCAGGTGAAACCTGAGGACCCAGACTCATATGGGTCCCCAGAGCACACAGAAACTCAGAGGAACTGGAAAGGCAGAGGTCTGGAGGTACACAAGCATGAGTGCTCTCAGAGAGGGCTACAGCAATTACCAAGGGACACTGAAACCCAAGGGCTGCATAGGGCAGGACTGAGGCAAAACCAAGGCTAACTGCTCAGCTCTGAGACTCTGCCTCTTCCAAGCTGAACACAGAGGCTTTTGCAATCTTGCAAGTCTTGTATCATAAGGCTGATTCCAGAACAGAGGTTCTCCTGGCGTAGACACACAGCTGATCCTCACAACCTATTGGCTTGGAGGTCAATTCCCCCCAGTGATACCAACAACAAGCAAGACTTAACTACAGCAAGACTGTACACACAGTCCACAAAGCGGTGCACCAAGGGAGTTTATCTCAGGTAACTGGGGAGGCAAAGCTACTGGGCGATATAGGACACCTAGCACACAGAGCTAATCTACCAACTCAGGGAAGCTGTGAAAATGTGGAGACAAAGGGACAGATAACAAATGAAAGAAATGCAAGAAAACAAATGACTAGATATAGAGTTCAAAATCATGGTTATAAGGTTTTTCAAGAATTTCCTAGAAAAGATGCATAAATTTAGCAAGACCCAAGAGGAGATGAAAAAAGGACCAATGAGAGATGAAAAAGGACCAACTAGAAATTAAACAAACACTGACTTAAATAAAAAATAATATACAGAGACCTAAGAGCAGACTAGAGGAACACAAGAATAAAGTCAAAGATTTGAAATATAAAGAAGCAGAAAAAATTCAATTGGAAAAGCAAAAAGAAAAAAGAATCCAAAAATGTAAGATAGTGTAAGGAGCCTCTGGGACAACTTCAAGCCTACCAATATCAGAATTATGGGGGTGCCAAAAGAAAAGAGAGCAAGATACTGAAAACCTATTTAAAGAAATAATGACTGAAAACTTCCCCCACCTGGTGAAAAAAAATAGACTTACAAGTCCGGGAAGCACACAGAATTCCAAACAAAAGGAATCCAAAGAGAACCACACCAAGACACATCATAATTAAAATACCAAGAGCAAAAGACAAAGAGAGACTATTAAAAGCAGCAAAAGGAAAACAGTTAATTACCTACAAGGGAGCACCCTTATGATAATCAACTGATTTCTCAACAGAAACTATGTCGGCCATACAGGAGTGGCAAGAAATATTCAAAGTGATGAATAGCATGAACCTACAACCAAGATTACTCTACCCAGTAAAGCTATCATTCAGAATTGAATGGCAGATAAAAAGCTTCACAGATAAGAAAAAGCTAAAGGAATTTATCAACACCAAACCAGTATTATATGAGTTGCTGAAAGGTACTCTTGAATAAGAAGGAGGAGGAGGAGGAGGAGAAGGAGGGGAAGGAGAAGGAAGAGGAGGAGGGGAAGGAGAAGGAAGAGAAGGAGGAGGAGGAAGGTAAAGATAAAAATTATGAACAACAAATACATACCTATCAACAAGTGAATCTAAAAATCAAGTGAATTAAAAATCTGATGAACAGAAAAAACTAGTGAATATAATAGAATCAAGGGCCTAAAAGGGAATGGACTGACAATTCTCAGGGGGAAAGAAGTGAGGAGGGGTTCAGGGAAAGACTGGACAAAAATCATACACCTATGGATGAGGACAATGCTGGGGGAGGTAAGGGCAGAGGGAGGGATGGGAGCCCAGTGGAAGGGAGCTATAGGGGGATAAAAGAGGAACAATTATAATAATCTGAACAATAAATATTTATTAAATCAATCAATCTATCTATCTATCAATAGAAAGGCAGGTATCCAATGGCATGCAGAGAGGACCTTGCAGGTGTGAGAGATATGGGGGCATTTTGTTTACCCTGCCCTTTCTCACAGAGACATCACCAGCTATATAACAGCTGAGCTGCTGGCTCTGGGCAGCCTTGCTAGGATTCTTCTGGTCCCGCTTGCAGGAAGGCACAGAATCCCCTCAAACAAGCAAGTATTTGGAAAAGCAGAGATACAGAACATGTTCAAACTCCTTTCATTATCACTGATTTCCTGAGTTGCAAGTGGAGCTTGCTCACGAATCCTATATTTGCATGATCATGTTGAAGGAATCTACTGAGAACATCCAAAGTGGTCATGAAATGGTGAATAACAAAATTATTACCACAACCCAAGTTTTTAAATTTTATGGGGACTTTATAAATATACAGTCTCTGTTAACACAAGGAAGGACGAAGTTACCTTAGTAACTAAGAAAAATTAAAGAAGGAGCAGAGCAATGCACCATTTGTGTAAAAGCATTTGTATATGATTGTCCATAAAAGAAAAATTATCTGGAAGATGCACAAAACCCAGGTAAAGTGGCTGTGTAACTTAAAATGCAGGTTCAGCTGCCTGCTGCAACAAGCCAAACTTGTGAGACAGGAAATAGTTTTATTCGGTTGCCTCACCCAGAGAGAATGGTGGACTGCCATCTCAAAGACCGCCCCCTCCCTGCTCAAGCCAGAGATTCTTATAAGGATAGGGAGGGAGAGCGCCTTTTCCTATCCAATTATCGTGCTAACTTTTGGCTGCTCAAGTCTTATACATTCATCTTTCTAGCTTCGGATGCACTCAGTGTAAAAACCTCCTGTGCACCATCCTGGACAATGGGGGAGATTCCCAATGTTCCCTGTTAGGAGTGGTGGAAGCTACAGAACCTCAAGATGCTTTGCCCTCAGCCCATCTCCCCACTCTGAACACAGTTTCTGTCCATCCCAGGGAGTCAGTTGGAGTCCACAGTCTTCTGTTCATCCTGCATGGACACACGCGGCCTGCCCCTCCGAAGTGATCCCTCCCAGCGCTCACCCTGCAGCTGTCTGCCTGGGCTCTGACTCTTTGGCTATGGTAACAGCCCGAAGGACGATTTTTTTTTCTCTATATGCCCTTTTATTTTATTTTATTTTTGTCATTTTTGAACTATGTATTTAAAATTTTAATTTAATGTTCTGAGGACAGTAACATTTCTTTTAATGGGAGATTAAAGACAGTTTTATTCATTTGTGAGGAAAGGTTCAGTGAGGAATAATCATTCAATCAATGATGTCACCTTCTTTCCTTGCATCTTGTCCACATGGCTTTCCAACAAGAGGGGACCCTTTACTGAACAAGCCTGGTGAGTTGACCAAAAAAAGAAGCTTAGTGCTATTAATATTCTATACTATAGCATCATTGAGCTACCTCCCTATAAATGTAATAAAGTGTGTTCCCACAAGGACATCCCAAACAATTCAAGGTCACATCTGCTTACCTCTTAAGGTAATTTGGACTTCAGATGCCAAGACCTAAAAGATCCAGAAAAAGTTGATTGTTTCTTAATAAGCTTGTTCTTCAGCTTAGGACTGTGCCATAGATATCCTCAGAAATTCCTGTGTCATTTCTATTACAAGACGTTTTTAATGTTGCATTTAATTTCAATTATAATCAAAAGAGAGAAGAACCTATTTTTGTCAGCTCTGTTTTATAAGAAAAAGACAGAATTGGAATTGATTAACAAGTCATTTTTCTATACCAAGCAAAGTCCAGTTAATGCTGTGGTGACTGACAGGATATTTTTCTATCGTTCGAAGAAGAGAGTGACGAGAAGTTTTGTCAGCACATAACACAGAGGATGTTTGCCAAACAAGAAACAGGACCCCGGAAGTCAGAATGATATTCACACTGTGACCAGCCACTTAATTTAAACCAAACGAACACATTGATTTTATTAATTTAAATGTCCCTGAGAGCAAAGCTTTATTTTGGGTCTGATTTTAAATATTATGTGTATGAAGCCAAGTACACATGGTTTATAAAAGCTTTATTTGTGTACATCTTCAAGAAACAGAAATTAAAATAAACATGTCAACACCAATACACTCTGAGAGAATGTGCCCCTGTATAGAGAGCCACTCATGTTCACACAGCTGAGTGTGAGATTTCTAGAAACGAAGGAAACCAGGACTCCTTTGTGAATTGCTAAGGCCTCCTTTAAGCAGAAAGCAGAGGAGGAGAGACACCACATTGGTTGCATGAAGTTCAGATTTTATGCATTACCTTGAAAATATGGGGGAAGGTCTCCTTCCTTCCATCTTCCATGCCCCTACCTAAGTCCAAGCTCCCAGACAGGGCTGTGGGTACAACAGAATGCCTCTGCTTGTCTAATATGATGCACGAGCCATACTTGTTCATGCTCAACAATAATTCCTGACCGTCTACCTCTTCTCTAACTAGCGGGTAACTAGTCAGAGGATAATGCATTTGGCCACAAGAGCCTAGAAAGACTGGCTTCAACTAGTGAAGTTTTATTTTTCTGATGTAACAAGTGTCTTGTCTGCAGGTGAGTGGCTCAAAAGCTTGCAGGTGCCGAGTCTAAATCTCTACACATCTCTTGGCCTCTCATTCCTGGTAGTCATCATGCCTCCCGCTCTTAAGATGGCAGTGGTATCTCAGGACACCAGTCTGCACTATCGAAGGGGACAAGGGGACTCCCTGGGTACAGACTCTGTCTATTTCTGTGTCCAGACCCAGGACACACCCAGACCAGTGAGCATTTGTATCTTGGCCCAGTGTCACAGGAGGAGGTGACAGCCCTGCCATTAAAGAGTCTTTCATTTTCCTTTTTAAAAGCCCGCTCATGCTGGCTGAAAATTATAAGAAACCTAAGAATTGTAGGGAAGTCTAAAATTTATGAAAACAAACTAAAGGTTCATAGAAATATCAGCCTGAGAATATCAGCCTGTTATATGTAATAACAAAAACACTCGTTTGGTGTATCCAATATTGTTTGGACAAGATTCAATTCTATTTTTAGGAGATTTCAATTTCCTTTCCCATAAACTCTATGA
>PVJN01062445.1:0-11014 GCA_004026805.1 Lasiurus borealis | reverse complement strand
CTAGTCCTGAGTTGGCCACCATGTTGTGTAGGGGTTTGGGACCTCAAGCATGGACTGCTGTTCACGAGGTAGTGGAAGAGGGAAGCTGACTGCCATAGCACAATGTATAAAACACAATGCAACCCCTCTAGAGTTACAGATTGATCCAAGCATGCCTGTCACACAGTTGGAGGGAAAAGCACAAAGCACTCGAGGTCGTTGGCAGGGAAGGGTGATATGGGAAATCAAAAGTCCAGCGACGACCATCTTCCAGCTAAGATAGCACAGCAAACACAAGGATATGATGAAACATGGTTGGTGCTGGGAAGCCAAACACTGCACCGCAGGCACACTCAACACTTTCCCATGTCATTTGCAAAAAGGAAATCCCCCACATGAGGGGAGATCCAAAAACTTGAGCTAAGAGCCTCACCAAAAAATACTGGGGAATTAGGCAGAACGATAACGGCAATAACAGGACGTACCGCAGTGGACAGGATACTACAAGACGTCACAAAGGCACTGAGGAATGTCCCCATGCTCATAAAGTTTCATACACTGGCACCCCCCCTAGACTAATAGAAAAGACACCTCTTTCGTAGCAGATGCATTAAAGTGGAATTAGGGCTTTGCAATGAATGAAAGTGGAGATAGGGTCAATAAATGCAGCGGTCTTAAACATACAAAATGTTGCAACCAGTGGGGGAACCTGACTCCATTTGAACAGCTACAGTTTCCAGGCTAAGGAAGTAGAGGGGGGTAGCCTGTGACACTTTTGGACTCCGGTCATTTCGAATAAGCTCAGGCAGTAAATAAGCCTGTAGCGGTATCATAAAGCCCATAGAAGTGTAGCAGCTTGTACGTGAAAACTGAGGAGCTTAGCTTCACACCTGGGCCAGGAAACAAAATGCGTAACTGTCTCTCCAGGCTACACTATATACTGCTGGGAGACCATGAACATGGGGAAAGTGTTTAAAGGCAAAGAAACTCGAATTCGGGTGGGACATAGATGAGCAGGGAAGGGCTTGAGCCATAGGTGCGAGACAGGGTTACCTGTGTATAGGGGGTGATACTGCACACTAGATGGGGAGAGGGGGAGACTCATGATGCATATGTTCTGGAACAATACTAGAAATTCCAGTGATCTTTGCGCAGCCCCATTGCTTCAGAGAACAATGCTTGCCACTCTGCACACCAGTAGTGGAGACATGGTTATAATCCGTCCAGTCACCAGGTGACAGTAAATTGACTGACGGCAGTCTAAAAAATGTTAAGTGATGCGAGCATTCCAAACATAAGTACATGATGTCGAAAGCACACAAAGCATCCTACAGAGTGTTCTAATCAGATCGAGAGGAGGTACAGGCTATTGGCAGCACCCCTATTTTAAAGGGTATTTTAAAGGGTCTTGTATCATGCTGCACACAAAACATGAGATCCTGTTAAAACGGCTAAGGAATGCAGATAACTCCAGTGGAAAATGATTGAGGAGGGGGCTCCTCTCTTCTCAAGCTACAGAAAACAAGGAGCGCTTGGTGTACCAAGCCTTCCATCCAGTTGCACTTCAAAAGACAGCACATATAAAATGTGGTGCCTGTGAGTGCTGATAATTCAAAAGGCATGCATACCTGCATCTCAAGAGCATATCAAAGAGTGATTGAAACATTACGTAGGGGGATGCCACGGGACTATGATATGGTGGTGCATTTGACATTTACATCATAGCTGAAGAGAATCCAGATCACACTGCTCCCATGTCTGCAGCTCTCCATCAGCGATCATGGACTGCAGGGGTTAATGACTCCAAAACAAACTTGTAAGAATAAACAGTACAGACAGTGGTGGCAGCGGGAATACCAGCTGGGCAAACTAAGCGAAAGGAAACACGGTTGGTCAAGCACATGACTTGGCCTGCTTTTGCACAGTGTGAGGAGTTGCATAACAGACAGGCCATGAAGATGTAGTCCTCTGTGAGTGCTAGGCAAGCAGCCAGGGACCACCCATGCTTCCCAGTTAAGGGCAGGAAACATGACACAACACTTGATAACTTTGGGATACGAGAGGGCAGGCAATGGGAATCCAATATTTCAATTACACATGACAGATGGAAAACCTACTCCTCAAGCATGTTCATGCCAGGGCTAACAGCCAAAACATGTCACTGTTACACTATGATCAATTGAAATAAAATTACAACACAATATGAGAAAACTATTAAAGGGAAACGAATAGGAGGACACGGTGAGACATAGGTGAACAAGAAACGATTTGTGGCCACATGGGGAAAGACACATCAAAGGAATTACCATTACTGGATGCAACCTTCTGGGGGAAATTAACTGGATCACGTATTTTCATTAGATAGACAGGGACACTCTAGCCACTGGTAGTGACATGTCAGTAAGTGTGTGAGGGGTGGGGGGGTGGAGGGGGTGACTGACAAGTTGAAATAAGACAGGACGGGCTCTTGAAACATGGCACATTAAGCCGTTCTGCATGCAGATTACAGGGAATCAATAACAGTTATCAGGAGAGCATGCAGGCTGCCATGATGAGTGCAAAACAGCACACTTCTGTCATTGTAGTGATCCCAATTCCATTTTGAACCGTGCCTGCGGGTCCCCACATCAGAAATCATAGACAGTTTGCAAGAGAGTCCCGTGAACAGCTGGAACAATGATTCTGGCAGTGGCAGTGGGAATGGTGATTGGGGGGAGTAATAAAAGGGGATCATAATTTCACCAAACAAACTAATTGGCAAATTAGATTGGCAGCCACCAAGCAAAAAGCAGCCCATGACCATTCAGCATCTGTGGGTGTGCTTGGACGGGACACACGAGGGACTAAATTGTGAAAATTCTTTCAGCAGACACAGTGAAAGTGAACAGACCAGGGAAGAGCTGGGTAGTGTGTAGCATCAAGTCACTGCACACGATGCTCCAGGGAAAGACACTCCAACTTGGATAGCACACACTTCCACAACCCTGGCATCAATAAGAAATGAGGGCCTGTGCTGAGCTGCTGCAATAATTTCCATTCACTTCAAAACAATGAAACATTGATCCAGATATAATATAGACAGCAAACAGAACAGCACTATAGCATGATAAAGTAAAGAGAATAAATGAGGAGTCAGAAGAGGGGGGTAGAAACAAAGTATTTAAAAAGGAAGACCACTATACATGTCTTTGCACCATAAACTGCATGCACATGGTTGTGGAGAAATGTGCTATACAGCTACAACTGCCAATGCTTTATTCTCTCATGTGTTCATACAGAGTACACTGATAGTAAGAGCACAGGTACATGGTAAAAGGTGGGTCCAAGACTGAAGGATGGTGAGAAACAGAGGCTATGGACTCCTTACAACACCTGCTTTATACAGGGATTCCATCTGGCACATAATGTCAATGATGCATACGACAATAGGGGTGAGATTACAATTGGTGGCACAGTGCAACACTGGATAATTTTAAAGGGAAAGCACTTTGAGGCATAGTGATGAGCGACCTGGCTGCACATTTCTGGCTCCACGATGTGGGTCAATGCAAACTTCTCCAAGTAGGGGCTATGGAAAGTGGGGTTGGGAAGGGTGGCAATCTTGACAACTGAAGGAGGAACAGACAATGACTAGGATGATGACAATAGTGGTTGACAGGAAAGGGGAGCATGGTTTATAATCAGCTGCACATCATAGACCACCATAAATAAGCAAGCCCTATTCCAGCTGCTGAGCAACCTGAAGTGCTCCTTGCAGCTCATTTCAGCAGCAAAAAAAGAGTGGAAGGACATGGGTTGTCAATGAAAACTGTGTGGGCACAAGCTACTATGCTGAGCTACTGCCAGAACATCCAAACATACCCATAAATGAAAACATGACAGCTTGGGATATTCACAGAAAGAGACTGCTTTCAGACTTTCATTTTCTTCAGATGCAGAGTCCTGGAAAAATACAACACAACAGATTCAAAAAGATACTGGACATTTCAGATTGCGGTGTGCTCATTCATTCATGCTCTACAAAATGAGTAACGCACAAACCCTAAATTTGTATACCAGGGGCTGGAAGAGTAAGGATGAATTCACTGCTATGATGATGTGTATATGAAATGACTGATGAACACCTGGGGAATGCATTGGTACACATGGGATCAGGGAAAGTGCCTAAATATTCAACACAACAACATTAACTTGCATATTTTTTGAATAAATGTTCACTTCCATGACCACTTCGGGGAGGTGGGGGGCTGGAATGATGAACATTTAACTTCTCTGAGATGAGAACTCCTTCCTAACACTTCCAAGCAAAAACGGATACACGGGGTGAACAAATGACAATGCAGCAACTAGGAAGGAGGGAAGTATTAGCTACCTCCTATAAACAATGGGCAACAACTGATGGAACACTGAAACGTGATAAAACACAGTAGCATAATACTTGATTCTCTTTTACATACAACTTATGCAACAACAGAGAAAGAAGGGATATCATAGAAGAGGCATGAAGTAAACTAAAATGCAGATGAGTACCATGACACAAGTTTAGCACCTCATATCTGCACAATGATATGAATCAAACTAGACAGCAGACCTTCCTTCACATACCAAGTTATTTCATTGAATTCCCAGACACTTTTGGCAGACTTCCAATACACTTGGAGGCCATGAATGACCATTACCACCTTTCAATCAAATCATCTTTAAAAAACGCAGTGTCAGATAAACACTCATGAAACTGGAAAACACTGGGTAGAATACACAAAACTACAAGGATAGTAGGACACACTTGATACATACATATGACTTAAAAATAGATAGCAACTATCAGGGATAAACTGGTCACAGGATATTGGATCCAAGAGAAAGTTTACAAAACAATATTCAGGGATACACATTTTTGGGAGGGCAATGTAGGCAGACTATAAACACACATCACTTGCACAAAATCATTAAAGTTACATACTTAAACATGGCCTACAATGCTGTTGCGGCAAACACATCAGACTTTACAATGCATGTCTTGGGACACGATACATAACAGAAGACACAGCTACTTGCTCCACAATGAGTTTCGGTAAACACTGAGATTACATGAGGGAAATATACATACTGAGGGGTGACCATCGCAGCAATGGGCAACCTAGAAGACATTGAGCTCAGATACATGTGGTAGGAGAACAATGGCATGGGAAGGTACAGTACTAATACAGCAGCTGAAACCAAGACTTTTAAGAACAGAAAGGCAGGAAGTAACATGACATCTATTGTACAGAAGGTCATTGGAAATGACAAACAGGACTTCACAGTCGCACATAAACAGCATCAAGAGCCCACCCACAGAGGGTCACCTCGCTCTCTGTGAAACAAGGCAAAAACTGCAGGAGCAACATCCTGAAAATGGCCTTTAACACAGATGGTTCGGGATACAGCAACATCTCCAGACTGTAAAAAAAAACATACACAGAACAGGTGAGTACACTGCAAATGGCACAATGGCTATATATTATCCACAAATAACAACCGGCCCAACTTCATACAGGGAGACAAAACAGGAGAAGGGAAGAGGAGTGAATTAAACAGACTAGTACACAGATGCCAGATTGGAACTCTCACACAACACATTTCAATCTCCTATTATTAAAATAAAATTTAAAAAAGCAAGCTTAAGAAACACCAAAATGGCCTCAGATACTTGAAACACTATGGACATGTAAAAGGACACTATTCAATAAAAAATAACACTAGGATGACTTAATGAGGTAAAAAGTTAAAGCCACAACACACCCAAAAACCAAGGCTGCAAGGCTGCATGCGCATTAGCATACACAGGTTTTTCAAGGATACAGAAGCATGACATGAGGGTGACGCCTCACACACACATTCCAAATGCAGTTCAAGAATGGGGAGCTCGGCACAAAGAAAAAACTTGAAGGCACGGCTCCCTCCATAGCAAGAGCAACATCAGTGCCAAGTGCACACACATGTGGAAGAAGAGCTAAATACAAAATAAAATGCTGTAGCATCCATGACAAAAACAG
Organism: Lasiurus borealis; assembly: GCA_004026805.1. Classification (NCBI taxonomy): domain Eukaryota; kingdom Metazoa; phylum Chordata; class Mammalia; order Chiroptera; family Vespertilionidae; genus Lasiurus; species Lasiurus borealis. Next base: position 4,997 of record PVJN01062445.1, on the reverse strand, counting down.
GATGACACTTTTAGTCACAAAAACTCAAAAAAATAAATGCCCATGCCTGACAAATAGGATATAAAACACTCTAAGAGGGAGCTCAGTAAGGCACATAAAAAATAACCTTTACACATGTACTGAGAAATTGACAGAAAAAGCGAAAACTTATGCCATAACCAGTTTGGCTCAGTGGACGGAATATGCATCCCTTCCTCTCCATAAAAAAAATCAACAACAGCCAGGAACGGTTTTGCTCAGTGGATAGAGCATCAGCTTTCAGACTGGAAGGTCCCAGTTTGGATTCCGGTTGAAAGCATTTGCCTTGGTGGCAGGCACATCTCCGCTACGGGGCATGCAGGAGGCGGCTGGTTGATGTCTCTCTCACATCAATGTTTATGACTTTCTATCTCTGTCGCTTCCTCGCTGTGAAAAACAATAAAATATATATTTTTTAAAATCAACAACATATACTTAAAAAAAAACATTACACTTCCTTAAAATACACTACTATGCACTGCTTGGAGATACACTAACACCATACCCAACAGGATCATACGCTTAGCAACAACCTCAAATACAAGCAATGCACAACATTGTTTAAGACTGATCTAAAAGAAACACCAAATTTCACTCTGAGGTAATTTTAGTGGAGCCTAATAAGAAAACATGGCCACGCCAATAACCTTGCTCCTCCTCCTACATACACACTCACGGTGGGAACCGGGCATCTATCACTGCCTAAGGAAAGCTTGACATCACAGTGGCACCTGGCACGGTCCACAACGCCATAATACTAATGATGCTTGCAACCTCATATGCTCTCTCTCCTTCTCGTTCTACAACATGCACCTTCATAGTCTTCTCTGACTTCATGAACACTATGTCAGATACCAAGATACTCAAAGAGATGCCACTATGCCAACCAAAGGCTTCTCCTCAGACCACAAATACATACATAGCCTTGGGCCCCACAAAAAACATAAGAAAAATAGGAAAGAATGTATGAAGCGAGGGCCACAGATATGCAGACACGATTCCAAGTGTAAAAGCTGTAACTTGGTGAACGCTATACAACCTCTTGCTGACTGACATAACCCCTAAGAGAGCCTCAAAAAACTAGCTTCCAGCCCATTTACTTACAAGGCCTACCTGTAACTGACAGCAACAACACCAAAACAAACCACCAGCCAAGTAGGTGTGCATGGCTGAGTAAGCAATAGAAATTCATTCATCGCTCCATCCATCCATCCATCCATCCATCCATTCACCCATCCATCCATCCTTTGCAATCAACAACCACAGATGGGGCATTCCCTAACATCAAAGAAGGAGATGAACGACACAAATGACTTGATCAAAACAGCAAGACAAGCAGCAATCACAAGTGTAGACAGTCAGCAACTCAGTATAGTTAGAGAAACTCATAATAAATAATTAAATGACATGGAAAACATTCCCTGAAAACACAACGGCAGCAAACAGGAACCTAAGGGCTCGAGAATCATACTGTTTCAAAGAGGAAATGGGACCTGCCAATATTAAAAGAAAAAATGAACAAGCATACATGCATGACAGCTCCAAAGGAGGAGGGTGTCTACAAAACCACACATTAGGGCCAATGAGGACCACTGAAGGGACAAACGATGTTCCTCCACTCTCACACATCATCTGCGTAAGCCCATGCTTGCCCAACAGAACAAATAGACATGTGGCAACGTCCATGAAATTCCAGCTCTAGGGAGGCCTCTGTAAAAGGCCATGAATGGCTATGGTAGCCAAGCACGGTCAGCAGCTGCCTTCACATCTAAGGTCATGATGCATTACCTGCCCCAAAACTTGCATTCCATTATAAACGTTCACGTCGCCGATACCTCAGAGGGTTCATCTTCTACATAACAACACAGGACACAACAGTTGATTACCTCATACTAATTTTACTAAAAAATAAACCACAAGAAACACAATACCTCCATGGGGATGCCTGTGACAAGCCACAAACACATGAACTAAACCACGGCATGGTAGGGTGATAACTATCATGGCTCCAGGGACACACCCTTTCCACAGATCTTTCACACACATAAATACAAACAAACAGAAATCCTCCATTCTACCAGGGGTCAGACAGCAAACACATTCTATACCACAGCAAGAAAAAGAAGACCATGACTCACCCTAATGATCGTGGGGGGATATAAAAATGAAACCAACGGACAATACTGGCAATAACGGGTAGCTGATAATCACATCTCAACACACTGCTTAAATGCCTACAACATACAAAACCCTCAAACTCAACCACCACAAATAGAGTCCACTCATCAACCTAAGCCTTCTCCTCATTCTTCTGTTTCTCTCCTCCTCCTCCTCCATCACCATTCCAACCTATCTATGCCACAGGGCTTCATCTCATCCCACCAATATACTTCCAAAAACACACTCATTCAATCAACAACATCAACTTTAAAAAATAATTCTATAATTTAAAAAAAATTTACAAACACAATGCAAACATAACCATGCAATGCAAACATATACCTTCCTAAAAAAAAAAAAAAAGGAGGACACATTTGATCATCTTGCACTTACACTTACAAGAAAAGAAAGGAAGGCAAAAGAGATAGACAAACATGTGCATGCAAAAAAATCACATCTTTCCATGCCCTCCTACATTGAGGACAACCGCAGCACCAGATCAAACCTACAGCATAAAGATATCTCATGGACAAAATAAAACACACAACACATTGGGAAAAATGTTCAAAACATACACAAGGAACGACATCAACGGGATACAACCGACTTATAGCACAATGATGTCATCGCATTTCGCCACATGGTTCCTCTATTCACTTTCTCAACTTCTCTATGATGCACCACTCTCCTACAACACTCATCATTTAAAAAAATCAACACACAGGATTGGCTCCCTTCTAACATCACGCCATAAAAAATCTGATTCATTTCTAAACACTGCAAATAGAACAATGCAGTCATTATCCCACATATGCAGGACACAAAGCTCTCAATCGTTACCAATGGTAAGCAAACAAAACCTCACACACATCTTCAACCCTACACTCAATAAACTGCATCAACAAATAACATCCAACAACTACAACACTCTTTCCACAATTACAATACTTTCACTCACATCATGGACACTGCATTTCACATCACCGTTACTTCTGCATAAATCACCTCTTCAATACACCCAAAACATACTGGACCCGTCGTACCCCAGGGAAACAAGGATAGCAAATGCCAATCATGCCTATCCCATTCTCACACAGGACCAACATTGAAAAACACTTTCTATACACGACACTCGGACCCACTGGCTCAATTATATACTTTGGGGTGCTACAACATTCAGCAAATACCAACGTGCACACAATCTTCCTCCATCACCCACCACCTAAACAGGGCCGAAAACAATCAAAACACAACACATATATTACATCCTTGGAAAAACAACACCTAAGCCATCTCATGCAACAGGACAAGGAAAAACTCAGAAAAAAGACAACACTGACGGGAACACTATCTTGCCACTTCAACAACAATTCAACAACTCGAAACACTCCTGGGTTTCACTACACATTAAAAAACTCAGGATGGAAAAATGTGAGGACACACAGGCCTCTCCAACCCCCAATACACGCCACAGACATGATGCAATTTAATGGACCGCACAAGGAATAAGACCTGGACGCACATAAAAAAAAAAAAAACTATAAAAAGCCCCTGCTAGCAGTGGCCCATCCAACAACAACACAATACTTCTTCCTTCTCGCCTGGCAAACAAACGCCAATGCTTCATCATGTCCGAGTCAGAAACGTGGAAATCAACACACGCCTACAACATAGGATGCTCATCGGTTTGGAGTCCACACCTACAAACACAACCCACCCTCGTGGCCTCAAGTGAAACTCTTTCCCTTCCTCATTCTCCACAAGCCTGGACCTTCTACCGTGACACGACACACGCCCCACAACACTTCAATCTTCACAGATACAACTTCTCTCTAAACCTCTTAGCAACTTTAAAGTCTCTTTATTCTTCATCATACTTGTGGACTACATGAACACCTGCACCGACACCCAAACTCAGGGACCGCATAAGGCAGGAGCAAGGAAGCAGTAGTTCTCAACCTTCCTAAGGACACTACCTTTAAATACAATTCATGTGGTGGACACCATCCAACCTTGAAATTTCGCTACTGTTATGCATTGTGATGTACAACAATTCACAAAACACACAAACAGAAACCTCAACACACATCTACGCACAGAAAAATGAAAAGGTAACCATCTCCAACATCCATCTTTCTTGCTCGGATCCCCTCCCGACCCCCGTCAAGACACTCCCTTCAACCCTCTCTGCGACTCAAGGGGGGAAAGGCACACTGTGCTTACATTACCATTTTTTTTTGTACTTTATTGATTTTTCTTTTCAGACGGCAACGGAGAGATAGACGGCTAAAACATCAAGGACAGAGAAACATCCATCAGCCACCTCCTGCATGCCCCAAATACGGGATTTGCCTCCAGACAAGATATATGCCCTTCACCAAATACAACCTGGGACCTTTCAGTCTGCAGACCAACACTCTGGCCACCAAAAGTATTTCACATTGCATGACAATTTTCAAAAAATGCGTGACGGGGGAGAGGCAGGGGTGGGGGACACATGAATTTCTGGGACGCGGGGACAACCACACTACAACACTCAAAACCTGGGGTGAGGAGGCACAAATACCCACCTCGTTGAAATGCTCACCAGCAGGCAAAAATATCCCTACTTCAAACAACAGGAAACCAGACTCCAAAAGGGGAGGACCACAGAGGCCCAACCTATCCTACGAACTCAATACATATCTCACGACTCTAAACTCAAAACCCATCTCATGCTTTCACACGCTCCACTCTCAACAGTACCTTCACTTCTCCGCAGGTCTGTCTCCATCACTTAACCGGGAGCAAAGTCAGCAGACCGCTTTCAAAACGCATGT
>PVJN01062444.1:0-11012 GCA_004026805.1 Lasiurus borealis | reverse complement strand
CCAGCCCCCCTAGCTGCTGCCACTCCATGGTCTTTGGGAGGAAACCAAGCAGACTTCCAGGCACAGCATCTAGGACATCACTGTGCAGGCCTCACGTCTCTGGGCTGCGGTGGCTCAGGGTGAGCAAGAGAGAGGAAGTCCCTACGGGGTTGGCGGGAGTTCCCAGGCCTCCCCCGCCCCTCCTCGAGTTCAGACCCCCCTCCAATACAGACCACTTCCCCCTCTGGCGTGAAAAGTCAACCAACTGGGAACAGCAAAGCAGCTTTAGAAACGCTGAGGGAAGAGGGAGGCCTGACAAGGCTGTCACCATGAATGACACTGTACACAATTCTCTGCAGCCCTTTCCCACCTTGGAGGGATGAGGGAAGGACCTGTGACCTCTAAAGCCTGCCCTCTGGAGTGAGCCCCCAATATGGAACCGCCTCCCCCAGTCTCAGGGCTGCGTGCCCCTGGTGTCTCTTCTGAGCAAAGCTGAGACCCCGGGAGGTCACTGCCCTGGGAGGCTGCTGACCCTCGTGGGCACAGGGCAGGCTCCTGGAAAAGGCAGCCACGCGTGGCCTGTGCAGCAGACAGCACTCAGGCTGGAGCCTGGCCTACAGACAGTGCCTGTGACCACACCTGGAGGGCACAGGGGCGGGATGGGGGAGGCGAGGCTGCCGACACCGGCAGGAGCCTAAGCGTGTTCACGTGGTTCCTCTGTGCCCTGGAGGACACAAGGGCCAGCGGGAGCTGGTGCGATTGCCACGCCACACCTGGGGCTGGTGGCCACCTCCCTGCACTGGCCCGGCTGATGGAACGGACAGTGGGCAGCTCCCTGAAAGGGGAGCCCCGGGAATACCAACAAATGTAAACCTGGCCGGGCCCCTGAATGCTCAGATGTGTGGCTGTCACTCCCTGGGCCTGGAGGGGTCTGGGGGCTTGCCCAGTAGCTACTCCACTGACCAGTGGGAACCACAGGCTCTGCAGTCACATCCCCTCACAACAGTGGTCTTCAGGGATTACTGTGTTCAGGCTGCTTCACAGTGAACTTGCTCTGCACACAGTTCACAGTTTCCTTGGGGCCTGGCAGGCGGGAGCCTGTGCTAGGAGGGGCTGAGACCTTCCCACCCTCCCTGTGACCCTCCGCCCCAGCCCCCCCACACATGAGTCTCCGTGTCCCCCTGGGCCAGGTTTGCAAGGGGCAGGGCAGGGAGAGCGGCAGAAGAGAAAGGTTTTAGTTAGCGGTGGGTGTGACAGACTTGAAGCTGACTCTCTGATGGGAGTTTTCATGTTTCCTGGCCTCCTTTCTGCCTCTTGAATCCTTTCCCTGCCCCACTCCCTCCCAGGCACACCACCATTCAAGGGCAAATACAAGTGGGCAGAGTCTGCATGGGGGCCAAGTTCTGCACCAGGTGCAGGGGGTGGCCCGAACTCCCAGCAACCCCAGAACACAGGGAGGGATACGTTTGAAAAGTGAGTGGATTTTCAAGCTCAGTGTCCTATTATCTTTGGTGTTGCAACTGCAGTTGGCCAGAAAGTCTTACTTACAAGGAAGTTGCTATAGTGAAATGGATAGCCATTAAGTCTTGCTGCCCAGCTGTTACTTGATTTATGCTCCAGGTTATCTCCAATGTAGCCTGCACTTTGAACCTGGGAGCAAAAAAGCCTTCCTTCAGGTCCTATAGCTTCTAATTCTTCAAGCAAATGTCCCACAAAGTTTTAGTTTGAGAAAGAGCTGGTGTGCTTATCATGTTTTAAACCAGTGAGTTTTCAGGAGAGGAACTCAGGGATTTATAGGAACAAAACGTGCTTTGCATTCAGTGAACTTAGGTGAGGTGACCTCCTGAACTTTAAACTTCCACATCACAATTCGAGGTTGGCTCCAAGATAAGAAACAGAATAAATTCTCTACTCAGGGTGGACCTGAGTCTCGTGCAAGGAGCTCAGACTCAACCGGAGATCATGGCGTTTGATGGGGCCTGGAAGATCGACCGGAACGAGAACTATGACAAGTTCATGGAGAAGATGGGTAAGGGCCTCACTCTTTCTGGTTCCTTCTTTTGCTTCCCAAGCCGTCTTCCTCACCCCTGGCCCCAGTGGCTCCAGCTGTGTGCTGGCGCAGAGCAGGGCACATCCGGCTCCCGACTCCCGCTCGAGACACACTGTCTCTAGTGGAAGGAAAGACCTTAGGTGTTGTCCCCTGAGACACAAAGATGCAGATGTTTTCTCACACTAGAGCTGGCTGCACAGAGTGGATGCACGCACACAGCTTCTTTTTATAAAGGGAAGGGCGGTGTGCATGGCTGCTCCTGGGCCTGAGACAGTGAGTTCCAGGACTGGCCAAGCCAAGACAATGGGATGAGTGAGGCAGGGAGGCCCTAGTGTAACTGGTTCTAATAGCTGTCCCAACACGCAGCAGCCCACACTCTGCCCAAGAAGGGCAGACACATGTGTGTCATTACTCAGAGCAAACAGCTGCCTGCACTGTGACCTGCAGCTCAGGGACCAGAAGCTCGAGTTTATGGAATCTGTATGCTATATGATAATGACCTTGACTGTAATAATCACTGAGTTCCTCATGTCAGTGACAGTCAGAAATGCCTCAAAAAGCAAAGATAAGGACAAAGGTCAAAATCTAAAGCCATTGTGGAAAGCAGAATTGCAGTAAGAAAAGAATGCTGTATTAGCAGAATTAAAGTTGTATATCCTTACACATGGGTGAATGTCATTTTAATCCTTCAAATTTGGAATTTGATCTAACTCAGACAAATAGGTTGATCACTTCATTTAAATTACTCAGTTCTAAGGTTCTGTAGTTCCATGCTCCATTTATTTTTTTTCTCAAATTCAGGGAGAATAGCTTGTTGGGGCTCAGGACCTGCTGGGTGGTGACATTTTCTGCAGAAGCACCTGCCTGGCTGCAAGACCACGCTCTCGGGCCTCCCTGCTTTTCCCCCTCCCCGTCCCCTCCTCCCCCCCCCCCACACACACAAAGGTAATGCTGTTAAGGCAGAACAGCGCTGACTTCACTGCACCCCTCCCACTTGCAGGCATCAACGTGGTGAAAAGGAAGCTGGCAGCCCACGACAACCTGAAGCTGATCATCAGCCAGGAAGGAAGCAAGTTCACCATCAAGGAGTCAAGTGCCTTCCGGACAGCTGAAATTGCTTTCGATCTTGGTGTGACTTTTAACTACAGCCTCGCGGATGGCACAGAGCTCACTGTAAGTTTTCATAGCAAGGCCTTCTGGGCTTTTCTGCCCCCACTGGGGCCGCTGCCCCATCTCTGGTGGTGAGCTAAGGCGGGTCTCGTACACTAATGAGCTTACTAAATTACATAACACACAGCTGGAGGGAACTGAATACACTTTTAGTTCCACCCATATCTGTAAGGAACCTGGACTGAACAAGAAGAATTAGAAAAAGCATTGAATGACTGTAGACTTATTCATAGATCAACTTTCCATACCTGACAGTAACCAAAACATCTAGCTCTCTAACCAGACATCATCGGCATTTAATAAGTGTAATTTAAATAATAAAATGATTATGAATGAGTAAAAAAGGGAAAGGCCTCATGCTAACCGTATAGGTCATACCGTGTAATGTTTAAGATACTAAGTTTTAGGGAATCATGTTTCAACTGATTTTTTGGAAACTTTTACATCCTCAGAATTTTCCTGGTTAAATGCTCTGCTTGCAATGACAATGAAAGTGTTCACATCTGGCCTGCTAGGTCCCTTATAAAGTTACCATAACAAGTCCATAACTAAAGCCAGCAGGGAGGGGTGCCTGCCTGGCCCTGGAGCTAACCAGAAACACCAAGCGGGGCAGGCACTCTGCTCCCAGGAGGTATTATAAACCAGCGCATGAGAGTTCAGCCGCGGTCTGGACAGTGAGACTGGGCTGGTTCCCATCAGTGGTCTCCCCTGTGAGACAGAGAGCGATGCCCTCCTCACAGGGTCATTGTGAGGATTCGAAAAGTCCACCCACCCGACTTAGAGCAGTGCCTGACACATGGGCAACCCTAGTCATTCCTATGACTGTCCTTTTCTGTAGGGGACTTGGAGCCTGGAGGGAGATAAACTCATCGGGAGGTTCAAGCGGGTAGACAACGGAAAGGAGCTAAACGCTGTCCGAGAAATCATAGGTGGTGAGCTGGTCCAGGTGAGTTGTAACGAAGATACTGCTTCCCAAAGCCAAATAACTCCACGGCAGTAATTTTATTCTTGTGGTTGTTGAGACACAGCTTCCAGAGCCACACTATTACTTTTCTCATAAACCTTCTGATTTTAACAATATACATCTTTTCTGATGCTTATTTATTGAAGCAAACTTACATATATGTCCAATACATCAATGCCTATTTTAACTGAAATGTGATTACAAACTAAATGCTTTTATTTTTTATTTTTAACATACTTTTATTGGTTTCAGAGAGGAAGGGAGAGAGGGGAGAGAGAAACATCAATGATGAGAATCATTGATGGACCTCCTCCTGTACACCCTACACTAGGGCATCAAGCCCACAACCCAGGCCTGTGCCCTGACTGGTAATTGAACCTGGGATCTCTTGGTTCATAAGTCGATGCTCAATCACTGAGCCATACCAGCCGGGTAAACTGAATGTTTTTAAGTAGATTTGGTCTGTATCTGTACAAAATGCTGCTATCAAGAACAAGGAAAAACATTATAAATTCACTTCCAAGTGATAATATTATGTGAATCTGTCTAATATTTTTTTCTTAGTTTAGCCTTAAATCTTAATGCTGTTAACACCTCCTGTCTGTTGAAACCTTTCAGACTTACGTGTACGAAGGAGTAGAAGCCAAGAGGATCTTCAAAAAGGAGTGAGCGGTGCCTGCAGCTCAGCTGGACCCACAGGAACAGAGCTGTGTCCGCCTCCCACGGAGCACAGCGAACTGACGGGCCAGCCCGTTCGCACATGACCCCGACTTCTGTGTCCAGTCTCACAAAGCAAAGAAGTGAAAGCTAATTGGGTTCAACAGGGTGTACACTCTCTAAGATGTACACTGATTGGTGTTCTGAAAGAATCTGACATTTTTTAAAAGATGAATAAATATTGTTCCTACATTACTTTACAAGGAGCCGCTCCTTTAAAAAGAAAAAAGCTACGTTGCCGTGAAGTTGCCATGTGTGTTGATAGACTTTTTTTTTTTTCACACATTTGGTAAGCTGAAAGCATAGATTGCAAGGGGGTCTTTACAATCCTGCACTGATTTTAAATATTTTCTTTTGTAAAACATATTATTATAAAAATTAAATGTATTCAACCTGAAAACTTAGAAGTAGAAAGGCACGTGGAAAATTCATATTCGCACCAGCCCCGGACCCAGCACTGGTCAGCATTCTGGTGTTAGCCGACCCCTCCCAGCTGCTGTGGAAACAGGCATTTCTCCACAGGCATCACTTCCAACAACATGACCTCGTGTGAGTGAGAGGCCTGGCCTGCTTATCTCTGGCTGCCAGGGATCCCAGGCCTGAGGGACTTGGAGGGTTCCACTCCTCCTCTCCACCCCAACCCTGGGCAGAACCTCTGGGCAGGGCACTGGGATCTGAGATCAAGGACCCAAGACACCGCTGGGCCACCTACAACCCCTCCTTCATCAGCACATGCACTGCCAATGGCATGGTCCAGGCCTTTTCCTTTCTCATGTTCTCACATGACATACCACTTTTCTCATGTGATGTGCCACTTTCTCATTTCTCACATGACATACCACTTTTCTCATGTGATGTACCACTTTCTTACGTTCTCACACAATGTACCACTTCATTTTCCTCAAGCAGCTGCATTATAGGAGGGAGTGCATCAGGGGGTGACTAGGGGTTGATATTTTGTGACTCTCTCTCTGAGCTTTTGACTGCCTTTTTCATACTATGAAGTTAACAATTACCATGTATAACATCCTAGCCATGATCCAGCACTGTCCTGCTGTGGGTGTGCACATGGAAGATACATGAGAACTAGAAAGAGATGTGAGCATAAGACGTAAATACACAGATTGGAGAACACCTACCCTTTTGCAAAAGTGAGCCCTCAAATTCATTGTTTGGTTGAAACTTCATTGAAATTTTCACAGAGAAAATAGGATTTAGATTTTCACATGCTTTTGTAAAAATGAAGGTTTTCCCTTTATTCCCCTCTCTAAGTTCACCTCTACATATCTGAAGTGGGGGGAGAAAATGGAGAAACTGGCATGTTGTTCACTACCTTGTCTCCTGTGTCGGAGGTCCCAATGACCTAGGAGTTGATGGAGTCCTGACTTTCAGTCCGGTACATGGGATCTATGCTGTTACTCCCCAGCATAAACACAAGAATCTTAAGAAAAAAAGTCCCTCAGTTCCTTAGTGGCCCCCAGAACTGCGCTCCAATGAGCCAGGGCCGACTCTTTCAGCAGCAGCAGCTAGTGCATGGGCTATTGTCCACGTCCACGCCTCACAGGCTCACTTCACACAGCTTATGCCTCTCCTGCACTGGGTGTCCCCTGCTTCCTAGTATTGGAGCCGCTGACCACTGGCTGTGACTGCCTGCTATCATCCCTCTTTGGGAAACTGAGCTGACCTGAGCAGCTGTGGCTGGTCAGGGCCTCTGTGGCTGGCTCGTGCCTGGCTCAGGGTTACTGTGGCTCGTTAGGGTTGCCCTGGCTAGGGCAAGGCTTCTGTGGCTGGCTCAGGGTCACCGTAGCTGGTCAGGAAGTGGAGCCCCCAGGGCCATGCACAGTCCATGGCGCTACCTGTGAGGCAGAGAGAAGCCAGGTGAGCCCGAGCCCAACAAGAAGGAAGGTCAAGCGAGAATGGGAAGGAGGAGGGCCAGCCAATGTGGTTTAGAACTTGGGAAGGTTGGGTGCTGTGGGACCCCTGATGGATATGCACACTCAGGAACAACTGACCAGCTGGTGGTGAGGGCTGGCGCTCCCACAGAGGCTATGGTCTGGGGGTGGCCCTGGATTCATGGCATCCACAGTGTGGTTTCCCATGCAGGGCTGTGGGAGAGCTGGTTTCCTGTGCGGGGCGGTGGGAGAGCAGGCCGGGAGGGAAGGCGAGGGCAGGACCCTTGGGAACATAGGCTCACATGGAAGGGACAAGAAGAGAAAGCATTGGACCTGATGGGCATGGCTGCTGAGCAGGGAGGCAGATGGAGGACCAGCAGAAGGCAACACACAGCAGGTTCTGAGAGGTGAAGGCCCGGGACCCCGCATGGACCAGGAAGGCGTGGGGCAGAGATGAGCGGCTGCAAGGAGGCAGCAGCAGGATTCAATGCAGGCGAGGAACAACAGAACATGGGGAAACGGATGCAGACGGGTGTTAAAGACAAGTTTGTGTGAAAGAGACGGAGGAGTCATGGTAAGGGTGCTGCTGAGTCATAAGAAGGTTTTAAGGGTCGGGAGGTGGGAGACCAGAGTGACAAGTGGCTTCTCCACGTGGACTTGGGGTCAACTGGGTGATGGCAGACACAGGTGGCAGTGAGCCAGTGGCCAGTGTAGATGGCAGATAGCATGCGATGGGGACCGATGATAACGACAGACCCGGAGGAGGTAGATAATGTGAGGCCACGGATAGAAGGTCAGAGCCAGTTGGAATTGGGTTCAAGAGAAAAGCTTTTCTTTAAAAAAAAAAAAAAGGTGGAAACCTAAGGTTTGGGTGTGGGATGTGGCCTGGGGACCAGAGACAATGTGAACGCCGGCCTCTGTGTGGAGTGCACATGTGCAGGCAGGAGAGTGAAATAGGACCTTAAGAGCATTCATCAGGTAAAAACTGCTGTTTGACCTGGAAGCTCACATAATCCATCCCACATCACAAAGGTTATTCTCCTGTGCCTGAGGAACAGAACCATAAGAGATTGACCCCTGTTGACTCAGTGGCTCCAGGAGTTGAGACTGAAGATGACCTTTAGAGATTATTAACTTTGCTCACTTTTACAATTTGCTTTCACAAGATAGGTCCACATTCCAACCTCTAGCAGGGGGTGGTTGGGAGATAAGGAACAGTCAACAGGAACCTTTGCCCACTGAAACCCACTGACCCTCTCCTTGGCTGTTTGGGATTTAGAACAAGGGGAAAAAAAAGTGGTTTGGATCTTTAAAAGGGCTGCATACCCCTGAGACAGCGCAGTCGTGAGTGTGTGGATCCACCTGGGTGTGGTGCCCTCATGGCTGTTGCTGGCTGGCCAGTTCAAGAAATCCTTGCTTGCTTATTACCAACTTAGCAGCCTCCGTGGTCATTTGCAACTGGTTGTCGAAGTCACCTCAGAACATTTGGAGGCCCCAGCGAGATACATGGAGGAGGTAAGAGGGACCCCCACTTAGTGGGCTGGAGGCTCTCCTTCCTTTTTGGGGACCAAGGCCAGAGGCAGAAGCTGCAAAGATTTATTGAAAAAGGGGAGACTGGTCTCATAGGAGGTAAGGCGCCTAGGTTGAGATCTCAAGGGTAAGAGTCTGTTGGAGGGCTGGACACAGCATGACCTCCAGACTCTGACCAGAGGACACGACGGTGTCCTCAGCCCATGACAGGTGTAGTTGAGTCCAAACTGTTTGTCTTGTGTTTATCGTGTTATTGTTGGGATTGTTTGTCCTGTGTTTGTCATGTCAGTCTTTGTCAAAATGGGTCAAGGTTCATCTGTGAATCTGTGTTCCCTTCTACAATGTTTTTTGAAAAGTTTCCAGGACTTCAAGAAACGGGCAGATGACTACGGCTCTGATGTTAATGCTTTTGAGTTACAGAAACTCTGTGAGCACAAGTGGCCTGCCATTGGGGTTGGTTGGCCACCAGAAGGTTCTTTTGATATTCCATCTGCATATCGGGTTCACCCTGTGATCTACAGATGACCTGGTCACCCCAATCAGACTCCATATATCCAGGTTTGGATTGACATTTTAACTGAAAAACCTCAATAGCTCCGGTCTTGCCTCCCAAAAAGAAAATCGGGACAGAGAGAAAAAATTTCACTGGCCACCCCTCAGAAGGGGAAGCCACCCCAGGTCCTTCATGGGGAGGAAGAAGAGCACCTGTTCCTAGACCACTTTCATATGTACCCCCTGGCCCAGGACGAACCACCCTGGCTGTCCAGGACCCCCAAGTGAATCATTCATCAGTGTCTCTGCCAGAACCCCTTCCTTCCCAACTCCCATTGTTTTCCCTCCTGATCCAATCTGCCTTTCTCCCCTTCCAGATGGGGAATGACTTATGGGGAGAGTACCATCCTGCTGCTGAGACAGGCAGGGCCCCCAGAAGAATCAGAACCCATCCTTCTCGCAGAATCCCCAGGGATTGATCTCCCTACTGGAGTCTGTCTTTTTCACCCATCAACCCACATGGGATGACTGCCAGCAGCACTTACAGACCCTTTTTACCTCTGAGGAGAGAGAGAGAGTGAGGGCCAAGGAAACTGGTCCTTGGCCCCAATGGGCAGCTTACCGGGAACCCTGGGTGAGTGGAAGCAGTCTTTTCCAGCTCGAGGCCAGGTTGGGATTTTAATGATTCCTGAGGAAGGGAAGCCTTAGATTGGTGCCCTGGAAGGCTTCTTCTGCTCCATCCTTATCCCCTCTCCCCCCCCTCCCGGCCCTCCCTTCCCTCACCCTGCCTCCTCTGGTCTGTTGCAGTGGATTCCTCACGAGCCTCCCCACCTCTAGGACTCTACTGAGGGGCATCTGGGTAGTGGCCTGGAAGCCCACTAACCTTTCCAAGGTCTCAGAGACCACTCAGTACCGAACGAGAGTCCTGCTGCCTTCCTGGAATGGCTGTGTAAAGTCTATTGGGTATCTACACCCATAGATCCAGACGCTTCAGAAACCAGGCGTTCCTGTCCCAGTTGGCCCCAGATATTAGGAAAAAGCTACAGATGTTAGAAGGCTTTGAGAGGAAGTCGCTGTCTGAGCTGGTCGAAATAGCCCAGAAGTCAGTTGCGGAAGAGGCTAGCTACAGAGGAGGCTCGAAAGACTGCAGGAAACTGGTACGAGAACCTGTCCTCATGGTCCCCTTGGCACATCACCCTATTGGCTGTCATAGCAGGCCCACTATTACTATTACTTACAGGCTTAATCTTTGGGCCATGTCTCATAAGATGCTTAGTTAATTTTGTACAAGATAGAATACAGGCAGTAAAACTGATGATCTTACATACTCAGTATTCCCAACTAGTAGATACTAGTAATGAATCTAGAGTTTAGATCATTCCCAAAAGACCAGCAGGGAATGAAATAGGACCTTAAGAGCATTCATCAGGTAAAAACTGCTGTTTGACCTGGAAGCTCACATAATCCATCCCACATCACAAAGGTTATTCTCCTGTGCCTGAGGAACAGAACCATAAGAGATTGACCCCTGTTGACTCAGTGGCTCCAGGAGTAGAGACTGAAGACGACCTTTAGAGATTATTAACTTTGCTCAGTTTTATGATTTGCTTTCACAAGATAGGTCCACATTCCAACCTCTAGCAGGGGGTGGTTGGGAGATAAGGAACAGTCAACAGGAACCTTTGCTGCCCACTGAAACCCACCGACCCCCTCCGCTGCTGTTTGGGATTTAGAACAAAGAAAAAAAAAGTGGTTTGGATCTTTAAAAGGGCTGCATACCCCTGAGACAGCGCAGTCATGGGTGTGTGGACTCCACCTGCGTGTGGTGCCCTCAAGGCTGTTGCTGGCTGGCCACACACACACACACACACACACACACACACACATCTTGAGGTGTCTGGGATTGGAGTTAAGGAGGAGGTGGAGGTCACAACCCCTGCCTGCAGGTCACCCAGCTGACACACCAGGTCCTAGGAAGGCAGGCCCTCCCGCTGCACGGGAGCCCCCCACCCTCACCCTCCAGCCCCCCTAGCTGCTGCCACTCCATGGTCTTTGGGAGGAAACCAAGCAGACTTCCAGGCACAGCATCTAGGACATCACTGTGCAGGCCTCACGTCTCTGGGCTGCGGTGGCTCAGGGTGAGCAAGAGAGAGGAAGTCCCTACGGGGTTGGCGGGAGTTCCCAGGCCTCCCCCGCCCCTCCTCGAGTTCAGACCCCC
>PVJN01062443.1:0-11014 GCA_004026805.1 Lasiurus borealis | reverse complement strand
GGGGGGCGGGGAGATGGAGGTGGGAGTGGGGGGCTCAGCCTTCTCAGCAGCTGCTCACGCAGTCCTCCTCCAAACAAAACGGGGGACACCGGGCCTGGGGGTGGGGCCGGCCCTGCAGAGGACAGCGCCCTGGGTTTGGGGGGAGGCCAGACAGGCCTGGGAACACGGACCTGCTCTCCCAGCCCGGGTTTCACGCCGAGTCTCGGAGACCTGTTTCTATTGCACAGGCGGGCACCCCAACACCCAGCGCCACCCTCGGCGCCACCCTCGCTCACGGGGCTCTTTTTCCTTTACCTCCGCTGGCACGGCAGCGGGAAAGCCTCGCTGAACCGGGTCTGGCTACACCCGGAGCACCTGCCCTGACGTGAGGTGAGCCAAGTTCGCTGAGACTTCTCTCTCCCGGGAATAGTAAATCCACAGCGACCCTCTACCGTTTTCCCTGACATGGAAATCCAAGGACAAGCAAGCCCTCGTAGGTCAGCAAGTAATCCTGGAGATTTCTTAGGAGATCCATTCTCAGAGCAGAAGGGAATGGAACAGCTGGTTTCCGAGGAAATGGGTACCAAGCCTACTTAGTTGCTTGCCATCCCTCCTCTTTTTTAAAAACAACATATTTTTATTGATTTCAGAGAGGAAGGAAGAGGGAGAGAGAGAAACATCAATGATGAAAGGATATCATCCATCGGTGTTTCCTGCACCCCCCACACAGCTCGGTATCTGGCACTTGCCACAGCACAGCCAGTGAGACATGAGCCACGTCCTAAAGGAGTTTCCATCTCAGAGGATCTCAGATGCACCCAGGAGGGGCTCTGTCACCCATCAGGCCTCGGCGAGTCCTCCAGGGGGAACAGTAGCTGAGTCTGAAATGCGAGGAGGAAGCGGGATGCCAAGGACAGGGGGACGGGCACTCATGGCGAGGGCCCCGGGACCAGCTTGTTCCAAAGGGCAGGGGGCCTGTTGCCAAGTAACACCAGCCGTGCTCCCTTAGGGAGCCTCCCCGCAGCTCCTCTTCATGTCAGACTCAGGAGATGCTACACGTGTCCTCTGGGTTTGCGGTCACACGCGAGAGAACCCAGGCTGGCTCTCTGAACAGGACCAGTGACAAGGAGCACAGACATAACGTTTGCTGGGCGCCACGCTTATTTCCAAGCGCTTTCCCTATAGTAATCCCCAAATCCTAACGGTGTGCACCGCTATTATTCCCATTTCCCAGGTCAGGAAACCGAGGCCCCGAGGAAATAGGCAACCCGTCCAGACCATGCCATCAGCAACGAGAGGCTGGTCACGACATGATCGGCCCGTATTGCTGCTCTAGATCCTGGCCTTTCGTTGGCAGAGATGTGCTGGGTCACGCAGAGGGCCGCAGGGATGCGGCGGACGGTGAGGGCTCTCGGGCAGCCAGGAGCAAGCACAGGCCCTGCGGCTGGCACCACCGGGCTGCCCCCTGCGGCCGCCCCACCGCCCTGGAGCGCCATCTTCCTGCACCACCACGGCCACCCATGCCCCTGCGCCACAGCGTCAGACGCAGCGTCCGGAAGGCAGAGCGTCACTGCAGAGGCCAAGGTCGCACCCTGCCCAGATCTCAGGCCAGGAAAGCATCCCGGGCAAGGCCAGTTCTGCAGAGAGAGAGAAAAGGAGGTGCTGCCCCCCACCAGGGCCAGAGGGGGTGCCTGAGGACTGGTCTGCTGCATCCAAACCCCGCGCACTGCGGGGGGGCGGGGGGGGTAGAAACCAGCCAAACGCACCCTCTGCTGAGGTCAGATGCAGGCGCCTTTCCCTCCGAGGACCTGAGCGAGAATCCGCCCCCGGCTCCTGTCCTGGCTTCTGCCGACGGGCACTCGCTGGTGGACACATCCCTGACTCTGCCTCCTCCCTCTCCTGGCCTTCCCCCTGCAGTGGTGCCTCCTGTCTTCCTCTAAGGCAGCGGTTCTCAACCTGTGGGTCACGACCCCTTTGGGGGTCGAAGGACACTTTCACAGGGGGCGCCTAAGACCATTGGAAAACACAGGTATTTACATTATAATTCATAACCATAGCAAAATGACAATGATGAAGTATGGTTGGAGGGCACCACAACATGAGGAGCTGTCTTAAAGGGTCCCGGCGTTAGGAAGGTTGAGAACCGCTGCTCTCAGGACACGTCATAGGGGACTCAGGGACCCCCTCCTCTGGGAGGGCTGCATCTTAGCTTCCCCTGCGAGGACCCTATTTCCTAGTCACAGTCACAGGAACCGGAAGTGAGGACTCGAGCACCTCCTTTGGGAGGACAGACTCACCCCGTAACAGTGGGAAATGGCCCAGGAAGGGGGTTCAGATGCCGGGCAGCCAAAAAGATGACAGGTACCCCGTGTACCTCCGTCGCTCTGGGGGCCTTCGTTTCATCTCACGCTGACACCATTTCAAAGCAAAAGCGGGAGAGGCCCAAAGCAAGAAAAGCTGGTCTCGGCGCCGTCTGAAGGGAGCCAGCTAGCTAGCGAGGAACGGGGGGAGGCTGGTTGCACTGGGGGTGCACCGGTTGCTAGGTGGGGCTCCCTCTCTGACACGCCCATCAGGAAGACGGGCCTTCTCGCCCGAGCCTGGCGGGCAGCTGCCAGACGGCGCGCTTTTATCTTCAGAGAGAGAAGACGTGGCCTGGAGGGCCGGCCTGGACGGGAGCAGGAAGATAAATGGAGATTTCTAACTGTGAATATGAGTTACCTCCGCCATAATTTCTCAACCGAATAGGTATGAGACAGATGTTTGAAATGCACGTTATTTACAGAGCGGCCCTGGCCTTTTGTGCTGCTACTTGTATCGCTCTAACTTTTCCCCAACCCGGACTATAAATATCGCACGCCTATCCCCTTTTATCAACGGCTCAGTAGCTTCTGCATGAATGCAGACACTAATAGCAAAACGAGTCCCGGGATTAGAAAGTACTTTGTTTTCAGAGGCAGGAGAGCCGTCGGTCTCCAAGAAATCCCAACCTCAACGGCCCAGGTCTCCAGAAACGCAAGCAGGACTCAGAAGTTCCGGGAATCCAGCCGATCCTCCGTCTGCCGGAAAAGAAATCAGTCATCGGCCCCTTTAAGATGCGGAACGGGAAGTACAAAAAGCTAAGCGAGCCTGGCTGGTGTGGCTCAGCGGTTGAGCATCCGTCTATGAACCAGGAGGTCATGGTTTAAATCCCAGTCAGGTCACATGCCGGGGTTTCGGGCTCCATCCCCAGGAGGGAGTGTGCAGCAGGCAGCCAATCCATGATTCTCTCTCATTATTGGTGTTTCTCTCTCCCTCTCCCTTCTTCTCTGAAATCAATAAAAATATATCTATTCTAATAAAAGCATAATATGCTAATTAGCCCAGATGACCTTCCGGAAGAAGCCCAGGTCCCGGTACCAGAGGGAAGCTGGTGCCGGCAGCCGGGGGAAGGAATTTTGTGCGTCGGGCCTCTAGTTTAAAAATAAAAAGCTAAGCTGTTCTCATGTTCCCAGCTAACGTGGCTAAGGGGTGACCTCCAAACACACCCCTAACCCTTGCTGTTCACCTGTGTGCCTTAAAGGACCTCTCAGCTTGCACCATCACCCACATGTCTCACATGGAACTCAGCACCTGCTCCATTTCCCCCCCCCCCATCCCCACTTCCAGTCAAACACTGCATTCTTCCAGCCGCAATCTCTGATTCACCTTTGGGTTTCGGTCGGCTCTTACATCGAGTCAGTTACGGGGAACAGTCAGCTCTCCCTCCCCTCTTCATGGCCCACCCCCCCTTCCGCGGCTGCTGCAGGTTCCCCGCTGTGGCCTGAGGACCCCTCGGTGCGGGAGGTCACTCGGGTGAGCATGTTTTGCTGAAAGAGTAGCGTGTTCATCCCACCGGGGATTAGAAAACTGTCATTATCAAAGGAAACTTTTACTTTCACATGAAATATAACCCTTTCTTTTTAATTCATTTAAATGAAGAGGTAGGTCAAGTTCATGGAAACTATGGGACGTAGATAACAGGACAGGGGGTATACACACATGGGTAGGAGAACCTTGCGGCGGGGTGGGGGGGAGGTGATGGCTAGCAGCATTGCAAAACACTGCTCTGCGGGTCCCCCATCACTATTCCTTGACCACATCGCCCCAATCCCCTCCCCCCGGCCTCCCGGCCTCAAGACGCTCCTCATGTGTCCTGCAACCACAGCCAGACACCTCTTCCAAAACACCCCTCTCACTGCTTCTCCCCCAAACTCCCAAGCCTGGGACCTACCCCGTGAGCTCCGACCTCCCCCTCCTGGCCGAGCTCCACATTATTTCTAGTGACGCCCTGAAGTGACAGCGCGGCCAACATCACCCAGACGCGCCACTCCCAGTGTCACGCCAGGGTTCATGCAGTCTCCCCAACCTCCCACCGCTCCCCTTTCTCCTTCTCCGTCTCTGGGCACCCTACCCAGTCCTTCACGACACCGGCGAGTCCTCCCTCCTGGCGGCCTTTTCGAATTGACGCTCTTCTCCTCTCTGACCTGCTCTCCCACGTATGCCAACCGTCTCAGCCACCCTGCGGGGCTCTTGCTGATACGCTCTCATCCCCTGCTCTCCCACGGCCGGCTCCTGGAGAGCGGTCCCGTCCACCACGACAGTAGGAGGCCCTCGGTCTGCCGCTACAGTAACGGGTCCCCGGGAAGTAGGCCCTTCTACCTTCACAGACACGTATGTATGTGGGTATATATTTATTCCGTAGTTCTGGAAGGATGACTCCCATTCGGAGTTCAAACCATCTCTCCATCCCACTTTTGAGAAGCCATGTTTTATTCATCCACCCGATGAACATGGACCAAGTGCCTGCTCAGAGCCAGCTCTGTGGCTGCTGGCACAAAAGAGGCGTGCGTAAAACACGCATGGCCACCGAGGAACCTGCCAGCTAGCACAGGAGACACACGCACGCACGCACACATTCCTGATGCCACGCAACTCGACCACGTCACCGTACCACCAGTGGCTAACAAACGCCGGGAGAGGGATCCTTCTCGAAAGGGCTGGAGGGAGGCTGAGGGAGAAGGGGTGTGTGGGGCACTGGAAGGGGAAGGGGTTCTGGAGCCCGGAGCACAGGGGGAAGGAGGGAGGAAGAGGAGAAGCACGTGGAGAGGTGGACCGGTCATGCCACGAGGAGCTGTGGCCCACACCCTCCTCCCCCGGAGGAGAGAGGCAGGGGAAGGAGGTGCCACATGACCAGCTGAGCTTCGGGAGAGGTTTAAAAAAGCAAAGCCCCCTCTGGGCACACGTGGAGGAGGAGGAAGTGGACTGGAAGCAACGTCAGTTTGGAAGATACTGCGATGGAAGAGAGGGTTTCAACAACAGAGATGAAGGGGGAGGGGGCAGATCGTAGAAACATCTCGGAGGTAGAAATCATTAGGGTTTTTCTGACCAACGGGGCAGGCATTCCAGTGCCCCATAAAAAGAGTCTAGGGATGAGCTACTTCAGGAAAAAGTGTATTATCCACTTAGACAATTACCCACGTCACCTCCTCCTCGCGTCGCTGTGACTGAGGCTCATTAAGAGTTTACTGTAGCCGATGTGCTTACAAACTGCAAGAACCTCTACCTTAGGCCGTAGAGACTGGGCACACGCAGGTTCCTGGGACCGATCTGCGGAAGCCTGTCCTACATTCACGCGTCAGCAAACGGTCCCGGCAGCGCGGATCTAACCGGACGTCGTTTCTGGTTCTGCCTGCACCAAGCATAAGCGGTCTTATCCCAAAGAACGGACCATGGTCCCAGCTCTCCGGGGTCCAGGGAACGGAAGCCAGAACCGCTCCGGAGGTTTAAAAACGCGAAGGGTTTTACATGATCTGCTCCTATTCCTCTTGCGAATAAAACCGTTCACAAGAGCGCAAAAGGCACGGAAACGCCCGGGGAGGTGACCTTTGGCGGAAAGCACCGTGTTCTCCTGGGAAATAAAGAATGAAGCCATTCACCACCGCGCGGAATATCCCTCACGTCCACTCGCCCGGCGAACGCCGTCCACACTGCGCGGGTCGTTTCAGATTAAAACCCGGCCGGGGCAGCGAGGCTGACAGTGGATCTCTGCAAAGCGGGGAGTGAAGGCCGCAGGGGGCTGCTGACGGGCACCTGTCTACGAGGAGGACTTGCCAGTGTTTATCCGTCTCGTCCCCACGCCCGCCCTCCGGTCACCTAGACCAGCCAAAGGTGCAGGCCGTCACTGAAACGCGTGGGGATGATGACAGGAAGTGGGCTGCTTTGCAGAATGAGCCCCTTTACCCATGGGCCCCCACGTGACTCCAATCAGGGGCGAGGGCAGAGGTCATTCCCAACGTCTGCTGTGGGAGTGCTCAGAAACCCCGCTGGTTCTGCAATGGGAGGAGCGGGGACCTGAGGGCCTGGTCCAGAAAGGAGGGGGTCAGGGGACCTGCCAGGAGCAGGCCCGGACCAGAACCTCGCTGTCCGTCCTCTGCTCTCAGAAAGCTCCCCGTCTCTTAAAATAACAGCACACCAGGAACTGGGACACCATCCGCCGTGCCCCAGTACTTGTTTCTATAAAATGAAAACTAATAAACGAAGGAAGGTACGTGCCGCCCAGTCCTCCCTCTGTTTAGAGCAGAGCAGCGGGGGGAAAAAACGGATTTACCTTGTCTTAAAGATGGCAGTTTGGAGGCTTTTGTTTCATCTGTCTTTTCAAACCCTTTAAAACGATATTACGAAAAGTGCTTCGCTGCGCTTTAAAGTGGTAAATATCAAACTACAAGTGCCATGATTTGGGGGGACGGGGGGAGGGAGGTGTCTCCTTCACAAGCATCACCTTTTACGAACAGGCTCCATAGAACTTTCTGGTGGAAAACCACTTTGCAATCCTGACTAGCAGAATGCCCAAACCGGGTGACACTCCACGTGGGGTGTCCAGGAGCACCCAGCGTCGGGGCTAGGGAAGAGGACCGCGGATGCAGACCCAAGTGAACAGCATCACGTGCGCAGAGAGGTCATAGTTCACGCCGTTCCAACACAGGAGGCTCCCACAGCCGCATCAGCACAGCCTCCGGGCCTTGAAGACCATCCCACGGAGGCACAGGAGCACGTTCCCCTCTGTAAGCGCCGAGGACCACAGACAGTTCCTTCTGCAGGGGGGGGGGGGCGCTTTACTTTCACCCCTCGTTTTAGCAAAGGAGGAAGGGTGACCCTCTGCGTTCCACCCGCTTCTCTTCTCCAGATTCTGCGGGCACTTTGGGATGATTCATCTTGATCTGAACAAAAGGCAAGACTCACCCCTCCCCTGCCCCCCTGCCCACCCAGAAACTCTCAATGGGAAATTAATCTTCAGGATGAACAATGAGCTCATCTCGTGGCCTGTGAACTTGCCGGTGGCCGGGCGGCCTGAGGATGCTTAGGATTACTTTAGATTTGGCCGCATCCATGGGGGCTTTCACAGTCCTATAAGGCGTGAGAGTTTCTGCATTTTTTAACTATCCTCTTGCAAGATATTTTCAGGTTTTAAAGGTGTCTGCTCGGACCTCGAGAGCTTGAGCGTAATTTATCCTGATGGTGTACAAAAACAACAACAACAACAAAACAACAAGCAGCTAAATGTCAAGGGTATTGCTGTAAATCACATTTCAAACTGGTCACTACTTATTAGCGGCGAAGACTGCCTAAAAGGTGCTGTCCCTTCGGAAAGCTATTATGGGATGCCCGCAATTCTGCCTTAATAAACAGAGGAAAACGTGAAGTCACCTTCTGTGTGACAGAGACGCCAGAACACAAGAACAACTATTAATAAAATTTCCCAGGAGCTCTCTCTTTACCTAAAGTTTTTAAAAAACAAAACAAAACAACAACACGTTTCCCCCCAATATTTGTTGGAGGAATGGGGGGGGATTTTCTAAAAATAGTCTCAACGAAGTTACTTAATTTAGTATATTTCTGAAGAGGCTTGTCTTACCCTTTGAACCCAACAACAAAAAGTCCTTTTTGCTGACGGCGAAGCACAACGATACCAGCATCGCCCCGCTCACCGGCCGGACAAACGGAGAGGAGGACTCTGAAAAGCCTCGTGTGTCCCGAAGCTGCTCCGCTCCCCATCTCATTCCAGGGGGACAAAGGTTCTGTGTGCGTCTAGGGTCCCGCGCCACCTGACCCAAGTGCACGGACTTCCCCTGCCTCTCCTCCCGGTAAATGATCTCAAAGTGGGCCCAGGCCCCATCTATTCCCACCAGCACTCCTCTCTGGAAAGGAGCCATATTTGAAAAGGAAATTGATCAGATCCTCCCCTCTCCCCAACAACAAAAAAAAAGATGCACGTGAGAAAGGTTCTACCTCCTCTCCCAAGGTTCACCGCAGGTGTCTGAACATTTACAATTCCCTGCCACTGGCAATAACACCTTTTCCTACTGGTATCAGCTGACATTTAAAATAGAGAATAAATATCAGCCCTTCCTCCCGGGACAAAGCCAGATGATGAGCCATCCCGTGGCCCCAGAAGAATCTAGCACAGTGGTTCTCAACCTTCCTAATGCCGAGACCCTTTAATACAGTTCCTCATGTTGTGGTGACCCCCACCCATAAAATTATTGCTACTTCATAACTGTAATTTTGCTACTATTATGAATCGTAATGTAAGTATCTGTTTTCCGATGGTCTTAGGCGACCCCTGTGAAAGTGTTGTTGGACCCCCAAAGGGGTCGCGACCCACAGGTTGAGAACCACTGCTCTGGCAAGACTGGGGGGGGGGCAGAAAGGGGAGGACTTCCAGAAAATGCTGAATGAATGACACAGCTCTTCTTCCCCCGCCTTTGGGGTTTCTTGTCTCAGAAGCAACCTAACATTGAAACTGCACAGAGAACCACCAACCAGCCTCAAACAGCGTCTCCTTCAACATCACCCCAAGACCCGCTTTCCATTTGCAGGTCAAGAAATGGGACGAGGCGAGGGAACCAAGTAAAAATGCCCAGCAGAACGGGCCGTGGCGGAGACGTTCGTGAGGGAAGCAGGAAAACGGGATGGGAACGAAGCTAATGCCCAGATGAACAGAAACAGGCTCCAAGCCACTGTGCCCGTAAGTCACTCAAGAGGCTTGCCGTTTGTGGGAGAAACTCTGGCCACCTGCCGCCCTGTGCTTCACACTGGATCTGAGCGCTGACCCGGGGCCACAAGAAAGGCGCTCTCCTATCCGGCGTGGAACGAGGCCATTCAAACCCTTAAGCACCCCAAACCCGGATTACCCGAACACTCAGTGCAGGCACGGGGGTGTGATGTACACATGTGCGCTGAGGTCAGATGTAGGCGCATCTCAAAATGTACTCGTACCCGGAAGGAAGACCATCGCGACCACAGCCGCGATCGCCTTAAATGACCGAAGTATAGAGCCCTTTACAGATCTGTCGCTTCCTTTACAGATCTGGCTGTTCATGAAAGAAAACCCAGGGCCCGCATCCTTATGCCGCTAGGTTTGGCAATAATGAAAAAATTTAAAAAAGATGGCTATTTTATTTAGGTTTTATATTCGTGGAAATGTGGTCGCGGGGCATTTTTACAGCATGAGATACCGCCCCCCGTGTTTCAAAACTTGCTGGTTTAGGAGCAAGACAGTGGGGTGAGACTCTGAACTGTACCGACCACCAGCGTAAAGCCATCTTCCCGGAGAAGAAGACCAGGACTGGGTTTAGAGGGACTGGCCTTACCCGGTGTTTAGAAGAAAATGAATTCTCCCGGGATGAAAAACAAAACACAAACACAACAAAAAAACTCATGTCTGACACAGGATGGCCTCCAAAGGGCCAAGCATGTCAGGAGGAAACCAGGCCCGGGGTGCCAGCCCTTCCTTCTTCCTGCAGCCTCCCTCCCTCCGGGGGTTCATCCTCTCTCCGGGGTCCATCCTCCCTGGGTTCCCCAGCCACACACCCCGGGCCACGCCACTCGGCCCGGGTATTTCCCTGGGAACCTGCCTCCTCCTCCTCCTCCAGCACCGCCTGGCCCGGCCCTGCGTTTTCCAGATGCAACCCTTTTACCAAAACCTTCTGTTCCCGGTTACCGTTTCTGGTTGGTCCTTCCCGGCTTGACATGCAAGCTACACAATACACACACAGCCTCCATTCTCTGCATGCAACCGAACCCAAAGCAACAACATCTGTGCGATGCACCCAGCAGCACCCTGCGAGCCGGTCCCTCCGCAGGGACACGCCACGACCCCCGGACCCCCGCGCAACGCCTGCAAGGAGCTCCCGCCGAGCTGGCTGCGTGCACACACGGCCGCCTGGGCCGGTCCACCGGGCCGGGCCCGACTCGGACCCTTCCGACCTGCGTGCATGGAACCTGTTCCCTCTTTCCGAACCGGGGGTGCTGTTTCCAGGCCCCAGGGGGTGCCCGGCCACCGTGCAGGCGCCTGCCAGCCCGGGGGGCGGGGGTGCTGCGGAGGAGCAGGAGCAGGAGGAGGAGGAGGAGGCCGCTGCTCGCAGCTGGCGGGCATTTCTCTCTCTCTCTCTCTCCCCATCAGCCCGGGCGCGGGGGTCCCCCCTCCCCATTTTCACCTCAACTAACCGCTCCCCACCCGCAGACGGCGAGGGGCCCGCTGCGGATCCCGCGGAGGGACAAAATGGTGGCTGGGAGCTGGTATTTTGTGTGTGTGAGCTGCTCCGTCTCCGCAGATAACAACTTAGCGCATCCTCCGCCCGCGCGCCCGACCTCCCCGGCCGGCAGCACCCCCGAGGAGCCCGCCTCTTTCCCCCCAAAACCACCACCATCACCCCGTCCTCCTCCTCCCCATCCTCCTCCCCCCGCACCCACCTCCACCCCGCGCCGCCGCCGCCTCGGAGGCCCAGGCCCCGCGCCCCGGCCCCGCGCGCGCATGAGACCCACCTGATGTCATGTAGCCCCGCGAGGCCGGGGGCGCGAAGGCGGCGGCGGCGGCGGCGGCGGCGGGGAAGCGCTTGTGCAGCCGGTAGTCCTTCTCGCTGCGCGAGCGCACGCGGTCCGAGGAGGCCCGGTCCGAGAAGTCGGCGCTGGGCCAGGCGCGCCGCAGGGTCGTGCTGCGGGTCTTCTTCATGGTGCG
>PVJN01062442.1:0-11000 GCA_004026805.1 Lasiurus borealis | reverse complement strand
TAAATAATTTTAACCAGAATATATATTACTCAGTATTTGAAGGAAGAATCGGGGCTGGTAGTGTAGTAAAAGTAATGATGAGTAAGTCGTGGCTTTATCTCTAATGTGCTTCATCTATTGTAACTCTATAGCAGGTTCCCCCATAAATGTAAAAAGGAATAGACAGAAGACTGGTATTATTAGCCTCAGAAATACAAACTGACTGTAGTAATCCAACCAGGCATTTATGTCGATGCTTGACAGCAATGAATGAGCGGGTTCTATCTTCCAGGAC
Organism: Lasiurus borealis; assembly: GCA_004026805.1. NCBI lineage: Eukaryota > Metazoa > Chordata > Mammalia > Chiroptera > Vespertilionidae > Lasiurus > Lasiurus borealis. Next base: position 10,726 of record PVJN01062442.1, on the reverse strand, counting down.
CCTACTCAAAAGGAACCCTGTAAAGTTACTTTGGAGATCAAATGAGGTAACAAATGTGGAAGTGCTTTGTCAACTGTGAAGCATTATTCTTTTTTTGCAGACCACCTTATGTGCAGTGAATGTCAGAGGCAATTCCCAATGAAAGCCCACCCACATTCTTGCCGGCACTTGGCATTGCTAGTCTTTTTTATTTTAGCCATTCCAGTAGAGATATAGCAAACCTCATTGAGGTTTTAATTTGCATTTTCTTGGTGATTCAGCATTTTTCCATGTATTTATTGCCCATTCTTGTATCTTTTTTTTTTTTTTTGTAACATTCTGTTTGAATCCTTTGCCCACTTAAAAAAATTTGGGTTGTCTTCTATTGAGTTGTAATAGGTTTTTTTAAAAAAATATATTCTAGAAATAAATTCTTTGTCAGACATATGTGCTTTGAATATTTTCTCACATTTTATTAGTTGCCATTTTGTTTTCTTATGGGGTTCTTTTGAAGAGCAAACATTTAGATTTTGATTAAAACTACTTTATCATATAAGGAACAGACTGACAGATGTCAGAGATGAGGAGGGCAGAGGGACTAGATGAAAGGAGAAGGGATTAGCTAGAGAACATATATGTAAAAGCCACATACATAGACAACAGTGAGGTGATAGCAAGAAGGAAGGGGGAACAAGGGCTGGGTGGAGGTGGCGAAGGCAGAAAAATGGGCACATGTAATAGTGTCAACAACAAAAAATAAAGTAAAAAAATGTATCTCCTGACCGGTGTTGCTCAGTGGTAGAGCACTGGCCTGCACACCCTGAGGTCTCGGGTTCGATTCCTCATCAAGGGTACAAACTTTGTTTCTGGCCCTGGTTCCCTGGCACAAGAGCGCCCAATACATGACTGTCTGTCTGTCTGTCTGTCTCTCACACACACATCCTCTCTCCCTTCCACCATCTAAAAATCAATGGAGGAAAACTTTCCTCGGGTACGGATTAACAACAATAACAATGTCCTCTAAAATACAACTTTATCAAATTTCTCTTTTATGATTCCTGCTTTTTATATCCTATATAAAATTCTTTGTTTACCCCAAGATCATAGAGATGTTTCTTCTACAAGTTTAATAGTATTAGACTTCACTTTCAAGTCTCTGATACATTTGAATTAACTTTTGAGTAGTGTGATATGAAGTAAGGGTCCTTTTAATTTTTTTGGTAAAAAAAAAATATATATATATATATTTTATTGAGTTCAGAGAGGATGGGAAAGGGAGAGAGAGACAGATACATCAATGATGGAAGAGAATCATTGGTTGGTTGCCTTCTACATGCTTCCTACTGGGGATTGAGCCCACAACCCCAGCATGTGCCCTGACGGGAAATCCAATTGTGTTCTCCTGGTTCATAGGTCAACACAGCCACTGGGCCACGCTGGCTGGGTGAGACAGGTTACATTTTGGTGATTCTCTGGGTGCTGAGAAATTCTGGACTAAATCTTGAATGTTGCGATCTTAGGTTGCCTGGGCTCTGGGTTCTGGTATAATCCTCTGGAGAATGTTGATGATTTTTGTTTTTGCAGGCATCAACTTGGTTAGGTTCAGACTACAAATTTTGACTCTTCTGTGTGGTAGTGCAAATCTCAGATTTGTTTATAAAGCCTCTGTTATACTGGTTTGGGAATGACTCACACTTAGGCCTGGAACTCCTAAGTTCCTTTTCAGAGTTTCTATCTCTCTCCTAAATTTAACAATCTCCTCACTCATTATTATCCCCCCTCCATACATTAAAGCAATACATATTATCATTGAAAGTCTTTGTAGCCTGGCTCCAACATTTGGGTTTACTTCTCTCAACTATGGGTCAACTTTTATAGGTTCTCCATGTGTCTAACAATTTCTCATTGTATACTTAATATGTTGGGTGATAGGAATTTCCCTCATAGGAAAAGCCATGAAAGTTACACCCACTCAGTGTGAGTCCCTCCTTTCAAGAGTCAAATCTTTTCCAGTCTTTGCCTGCTTTTTGATTGCTCTTAAGTGCCTTCAAACAGTGTTTGTGTGTTTCACCCAGAGTTTATAATTGTTACAGTATGTTTAGTATCATGCAAGCTACTCCACTACTACCAGAAACTATATAGTCTTCTTGGACTGAAGAACACTTCCTTTCCACCCCCCATTGGAATTCTGCAAAATAATGTTTGAACTAATCTTTTCCCAAAATCTCCCTGGGTTCTGCTCATCACCCTCTTGCTCTAACACACACACAGTGAAAACAAAGACACAGAGAACAGCACAGTGGTCAGGGCCCCACAGTAAAGGTGCTTCCCCAGCTGCAGATATGTTCTATCACCTTTACTGTGTTTGCTATTCAATACAGACTTGTCCAAATACTTCCTATGTGCCTACTGGTGCCCTTCAAAGAACAGTAACATATTAATATCCATAATATGAGGCAGAGAGTTCCAAGCGCTGTGAGGGATATCATCAAAACCTGCTAGAGCAGCGGTTCTCAACCTGTGGGTCGTGACCCCTTTGGGGTCCATCGACCCCATCATAGGGGTCGCCTAAGACCATCAGAAAACACAGATATTTACATTACAATTCACAACAGTAGCAAAATTACTGTTAGGAAGTAGCAAAGAAAATAATTTTATGGTTGGGGGTTACCACAACATGAGGAACTGTATTAAAGGGTCCCGGCATTAGCAAAGGTCCCCTGTGCTACGGTCATTCAGAGGAGAGATGAATTTCCAGAGGTTTTTCAGGGAGTGGGCCCCCAGTGCTAATTCAAGCAAAGACATTTATGTATTTGTTCTCTTGCTGGAGCAGTAACATGGGACTGGAGGTCGTGGTAACTGCTAAAATTGCATAAGGTCAAAGCAGGGGTGAGGAACCATTTTTTCTGCCAAGGACCATTTGGATAATTATATCATTTAAGGGCCATACAAAATTATCAACTTAAAAATAAGCTTGCTATATTTAGTCAAATATTTAATTAACTTACCCCTAATGCCTTGGCAGGACCAGACCAAATGATTTCCCACGGGACAGGTGTTCTCACCCATGACTTAAAGTGTGAACATCAGATAATCTAAATAGCATCATAAGAAGTTTTACAGAAAGGCAGGATTTCAGGACCCACTGCAGGCCTCCTCAGTCAGAACCAGCATTTCTACAAGATTCTTGGGTATTTCATATGCGTATTAAGTCTGAGAGGCATTAAAATAAAGCACTTTGTTCTCCACTGGAACTATGATTGTAAGACCTCTTGCACATTCTCTGCTCCTGGGGATGAGGCATAGGAGAACAACAGATGACATGGACTGAGCATCCACTACTGTTTTGTCATTTTATGCGCATTAGAAAGCCTTTGCACTGGTTATTTCCATTCAGCAGACAAAGAAATGGAAGGTCAAGGAGGTTAACCAAATGGCTCCAAGATCACAAGGACAGTGGCAGAGCTGAAATTTGAAGCCATATCTATAATCTGCTTTTCATCGCAGCCACTGCCTGCCTCTGAGCTGCGGTTCAGGAGGAATGAACAGCCGACATGGTTCTGCCATGAACGAATTCAGTGATCTTGGTTAATTCATTCTACCTTTTTAGAACACAGCTCTTCAGGGCTAAGCTGATGGGAGGCTCAACTCATGAAAGTTCACAAATGAATCAAATGGGTACTTGGGGCATCGCTAAGTCTGAGTTTTGGGAACATCTGCCGGGTGATGACAAACGACTCAGAAAACCAGGACCAAGGTAGGACAGTGTGGAGACACTATTACAGGGCCAGACATGAGTTCTAGTCTCACCTCTGTCATTTACTAGTCGTAAGCCTCTGTGTCTTCATCTATGAAAGGAAGATAAATGGTCATACTGGCTCTCTCTCAGTATGTTTGACTGGTTCGAGTGAGGCTATGCATGAAAATATTCTGTGAAGTGAAATATTAAAACAGCTAGTCCTCTAATTGCCTTAACTTTCAGAACACAAATTAGATAGCTATAAATAAATTAATTAAGGAACATGATTTATAATCTGCCGGCCATGTTAGTGATTGGGAAATAGCCCTGACTAATAATAATAGCTCTGTGCTTTTGTTTCTCATGGTTGGCAAACTGCGGCTTGTGAGTTATATGCAGCTCTTTTGGCCCCTGGAATGTGGCTCTTATACAAAGTACCATGGCCTGGGTGAGTCTATTTTGAAGAAGTTTAAATTAAAAAAATTTGGCTCTCAAAAAAAATTTCAATCGTTGTACTGTTGATATTTGGCTCTGTTGACAAATGAGTTTGCTGACCACTGGTTTATCTTAATAGTAGAAATAAAAGGTAATAAACATATGTATGCACAGGCTCTGCACCTGTGAGAGAGCTGGCAGTGGAAGAAAAACAAGACCATTATTCTAGAGCAGGGAGTCCTTGCTGTAGAATTGGCTGTGATGATGAAGTTTCATATCCCTTTTACCTAGTATGGTAGCCACTAGCCACATGGGGTGACTGAGCACTTGAAATGTTGCTAGTGCAACAGAGGAACTGAATTTAAAATTTTATTGTTTTAATTAATTCAAATTTAATTAGCCATAGGTGAACAGTAGCGACTATATAGAACAGTGCAGCTCTACAGAAAAAGTGAGATGTGCATTTGTTTAATAATGTGAAGGCTTTGTGGCTATCTTCTTAAGGCCAACAAGTAAACTAACTTGTCTTTTTCATTTCTGAAACTCTAGCCATAAAATACTTTCCCCCCAAAATTAAATAAAAAGTTTTTATAGCATAATTTTTAACAATGGGATCCAATTATCGCTGTACAGCAACAGAGACGATACCAACGAAATGTGACCACTGCCTAAGTGAAAAAATGTTTTGTCCTATAAGTACATATTTTACCATCTGAAAAGATATAACACTGTGGTCCCTTGCACAGTGGGAAGCATGAGATGGAAAAGTGGCGGGCCCAGGGGCCACATCTCCTACCTGGCATTCTCCACTCTCCGGCTTATGCACTGGTGCAGGTAGAGATACTCCTGGGGTGCGCTGGTGGACAAGGTCGGCTGCATGTGGTTGGACACGGGGGGCTCGAAGGTGAACAAGGTTGGCTGGCTGGAGTGGGATGGGGCTGAGGATTTTCGTTCTCGGAGAAGGTGCTGATTGGAGCTGCTGAGCTCGCCTGGAGAGGAGCGGGCGCCGTGACTGGCTGAGGAAATGTTTCTCAGGGAATCTGTGACAAGGAGAAAGGATTCTGTGAGTGAAAAACAAAAGGTGTCCTTATTCTAGAGTGGGTTGTCCGAGCAAGAACTATCCAGCGCGGAGGGCTGGTCCAGCGGCAGTGCTCTCTCCCTCCAGAGAGGAGGCTGGGCGCTGGTCCCAGGGTAGAGAGGGGATGCCCTGATCTGTCCCACTTCCAGGAGGCGTAGCCCCCGTGGTGCAGGGGCATGACTCTAGAGCAAGGCTAGCCCCTGGGCAGGGGTACCACTGCCTTCCTTCTCTTTGGTGGCTCTGCTGTCATCACCCCCTCAGAGCTAAGGCTGCTTTGGGTGAAATGACGCTTTGCTTCTTGAAGACCGGCCCACTGAGACCCTGGGCTGGGCCTTACTGTATTAATGAAAAAGGCACACATGTATTTGGAGCTGTCCCTGGAGACGGGCCCCGGTGCCTCCTGCCTGCCTTCCAAATCCTCTGAGGAGGGCAGTGTCTCCCGTTCCAGCCTCTTGCATCTACCACTCTGTCCTTTGGTCTTTTTTCTCTTAACTCTTAAGCTCTCACCTGTGGTACTAGAAAGGAAGCGAGGTATTAAAGACAGTTACTAGCTTAGAGTTACACCCCAAGCCAAGGGCATAATTTATCTGAATGGCTCTGTAAGCCTGGTTCAGATTCTTAGCATAACATACAAGGCTGTTCACAGTCTGGCCTATTTCCTGCTTTTCTCCTCCCCTATGCAAGGCAGGTGGAAGCTTCGTCCGCCCCTTAGTTCTCCCTCCCCTTTCATGCTTCTCTGTTTCCGCTGATGTGTGTGTCCTTCCACCTGGATCTCACTCCCACTCTCTGGCACTCACATGCCAACGCCAGACCCGGCATGGATATCACATTCTCTCTGAAACCTTCCTGGACTTGGCCATTGTACTGGGAACCAAGAGCACCTGGCCCACCCCTCGTTATGTCCAGTGTCACTGTGCTTCCGTGCCTCGCCCACGGGTTTCTAAGAACAATGACTGATGTCTTTACAGTCTCCGCAATTTACCTAATAAAGGCAGGCACGTAGAAAGTTCTGTGTTTGCAGAAGAGGCAAACATATTCACTCAGTATGTAATAGTTCCCTAAGTGAAACACCCTTGTGCAAAAGAAATAAAGGTTTAGAGATGCAATTTCTGGTGACGTGATAGCTAGTAGGGGATAGTAGTTTAGGGGTGGTAATAGTGGTTTTCTAGGGTCCATTTAAATCATTTCAGAGGGGCACAGTTCTGCTTCCACTCCCTGCTATCAGACCTACCTCAGTCTGCATCCTCTGCAAGGCCCCAGGCAGGCTCACAAGCTCCTACAGCTCTGCAGCTAAAACCCTCCAGTAGTCCCTGATACTAGGCAGGATAGCCTCTGCCCGTGCACAACAGAAAGAGCCATGAGCCCTGGAGAGAAACCTTCAAAGTGAAATCCCACACAGGCCTCATAGTGAATGGACATGTGTTCACAGACTCAATGGCTCCACTATGCCATTCGATTTGCAGGATAAACTCTCTAATGGCCAAGGAGAGAGGGCTTGGGTCAGGGGACGAGGAGCAATGGCGCCAGGATGAACACCAGTGGCTGCCTGCCAGGACACAGGGAAGGTGCAGAGACCTCAGGTGCAATCCTACAGTCGCTGTGGTCTTTTGGACTCCTCCTGTCCCCCTCTTCAATGAACCTCCTCTTCTTCAGGATTCTTCCAGACCCTGCCATAGCTTCACTCTCATTCAGTAGAACCTGTGGAGATATCCTGTCCCCTCTTGCAGCTACAGTTACCTCCTCAGGACAATCCTGATCTCTAGCCCAGACCTCTCTCCTGGGCTCCCTGTCACATGTTCCTCCCTCTGCAGGGCACCTCCACTCAGATGTCCCACAAGCAGGTTAAGCTCAACAACCTAAACTGAACTCCCAACCTCGCCCCGTGTTCTCCCTCTCAGTGAAGCACATCAAAGTCGCCAACCAATCAGTTCTCCCAGCCAGAACGCTAGTCCTCGCTTGTCAGTCCTCCCTGTTCCTCAACATGGTATCATCTCCATCTCTGTCCTTAAACCCTTCAGGGGACTCAGGAAATCTGTGTGACTCCCAAAGCTGACTCTCTCAAATCAAGATGACATCCAAAGCTTTGCTCTCTTTTCAAAGCTACTTTCCTGTTTACTTCTTCAACCTTGTTTCTCATCTGTGCTTCCTTGTATTTCAAAGAGAATTTCAAGAAAACAGCAATCCTCTGTCATCACTCTGAAGATTAGGCTGTAAGCCCAGAAAGGGCCGAGAATCTGTGCCTTTACCATACCTCATTTCCAGTACCCACTACTCCATAATGTGTGTGGATGAACTAAACAAAGTACATGGGGTAGGAAGTCATGCTCCCTCAGTCACACTCATGGACTCCTCACTGTCCAGGTTCCCCAGCAGGACAAGCAAGGCCATTTTGTCACAACCTACGTATCCTGCCTTGTCACTCCATTCATCCTTCATTGAATGCATGGCTGTGCGTCTGTGTAAGGAAGGAGCAACTTGTCCTCCCCTCCAGGACCCTCTGCCTCCAGCTCAGGCTAGGGAAGTAAATCTGTGACCCAGTCTGTTTACCTGCAGACCCAGAGAAGTCCCTTCAGTTCTCTGAGTCTTGGTTTCCTTATTTACATGGACATAGGGTGTTTACATGGACATAGGATGAAATGCATTCAGGATCTAGACTATTCTTCATGTTGTAAGTACTCAAAACATGTTCTAGTCACTTCTTTATCCCTGGTACCTAGGATATATATATGTCCCAGCACATAGTGAGTCTTCAATGTGTGTGTGTGTGTGTGTGTGTGTGTGTGTATCTATATATATATCTGTTGATTAAATAATTTTCTCTGGAACAAAAATCCAAATATGCTTGTTTCTTGTGGTCAAGCTCAGAGAAGATTTTTAAGTCTGTTAATAAGTTGAAATGGGAGTTAGGATGATCTGGGTCCACAGACACCTGGAATTCCATCCCACCTGTGTGAAGCCGTGTTTCTGAAACTATCCGCTCTGTAATGGCTTGAAGCCTCAGCAAAGTTCCTTCAAAGCTGTTTTGGGAGTATCTTTGCCAAAATTCCACTTCTGGTTGCAACTGTAAAATATTTCTACCTCAATTCATGTGATTATTCCTTGGTGCCTGTACTGAGTTGAATAATGTCCACCTCAAACTCTGGTCTAGCTGGAATATTAGAAAGTGACCTCATTTGAAAATAGGGTTTTCAAGATGTAACTAGTTAAGATGAAGTCATACTGGATTAGGGTGGGCCCTGACCCAATGTTTGGTGTGTTTACAGGAAGAGAAAACAGAGATACAGAGACACACAGAGTGGACGCCATGTAATGACGGAGGCAGAGACTGGACAAACAAAATGCAATATGTCCACACAATGGAATATGGTTCAGCCGCAAAAATGAATGGAATATTGATACCTGCTGCAACATGGATGATCTTCAAAACACAATGCTAAGTCAAAGAAACCAGTGATGAGACTATGGTTGTGGGGTCCCATTTACGTGAAATGTCTCAAATTGGCCAATCCATAAAGATAGAAAGTAGGCTAGTGGTTGCCTGGGGGGTGGGAATAGATAGTGATTGCTATGAGTATATGTTTGTTCTTGGGGTGATGAACATTTTCTAAAATTTGATGTGATGATGGTTGCACAACCTTGTGAATATATTACACCACTGAACTGTGTACTTTAAGTGGGTGAATTTTGTGGGAAACAGATCTCAGTAAACACAGACCCAAGGTTTGATAGCTCCTCAAAAGGTTAAACACAGAGTTACCATATGACCCAGCAATTCCACTCATAGGGATATACCCAGGAGAATGAACACATATGTCTATACAAGAACTTGTGCACGGAAGTTCCCAATAGTGTTATTCATAACTAGAAGCCCAGTGCACGAAAATTCGTGCCACTTGGCAGGGATGGTGGGGAAGGAGTATCCTTCATCCCGGCCTGCGCCTCTCACAGTCCAGGACCTCTCAGGGGATATCCACCTGCTGGCTTAGGCACAATCCCCTGGGGAGCAGTTAGACATCTCTCTGGCAGCCCAGGAGCCCTTGGGGAATGTCCTACTGATGGCTCCTAAGCCTCAGTCGGACATCCTTAGCGCTGCCACTGCCCCTGTACTCACAGCCATCAGCCTGGCTTGTGGCTGAGCAGAGCTCCCCTTGTAAAGCACACTAACCATCAGGAGGCAGTTCCTGCATTGAGAATATGCCCCCTGGTGGTCAGTGCACATCATAGCAAACAATCCTTCCAGATTGTACAACTGTTAGGGTCAATTTGCATATTACCTTTTTATTATATAGGATAACAGCCAGAAGTAGAAACAACCCAAATGCCTACAGACTGATCAATAAATAAACAAAATGTGGCATATTTGTAAAATGGAATGTTATTTACCAATAAAAAGAACAAAGTCTGAATACATGTTATAACATGTATAAACCTCGCAAACATTATGTTAAGTAAAAAGAAGCTAGATTTCATTTATATAACATGTCCAGAATTGATAAATATAGAGTCAGAAAACCAGATGAATGATTGGCTAGGGCTGGGGTAAGGATGGAGAGGGGCGGAGGGGGGTGTGATTGCTAATGAGTGTGAGATTTCTTTTTGGGGTGGTAATAATGTTCCAAAATTAGATAGTGGGCATAGCTGCACAACCCTGTGAATACAGTAAAACACACTGACTTGTATACTTTAAGTGGGTGACACATGGTATGTGAATTGAGAAAACACACACATACAAAGACATGAGCCCTTTGCCAAGTATGAAGTGTTAAGTATATGCAAGAGCTCAACAATAGTCTAATTAAAGACATCCAACCCTTAGTGCTTATTTCCTTTTGAAGAGGAAACTGAACACTCAATAAACACCCTTATGAAAGTGTGGACGAAAGGGGCCACACGCTGACCTAACAAGCTCAGGGGCCGCCTGCATGGCAGTCTTATAAACTCAGAGACCTAAAGTAAAGGAAGGATGGTCTGCAATTAAACTTTAACTAAACGCAGTTATGGTGGGTAGTTACATCCTAGACCGTGTCTTCTCTGACAGGTCAACCTTTACCTTAACTGAGCCTGTCTTTTGGCATCTATGATAACACACCCTTTGAAATGTCTGGGTAACTTGCAACTTCTCTTTTTTCTGGATCCCTTGGGACACAGCCTAATATGATGGGCACCAGGACAGATACCATAAATTCCTTCATTATCATGTTAACTGTTACTGCACCCACCTAAGTATGTGTCTATCATTTTTACTTTTTATCCAATCCCAGGGGGTTCATTCCCCTTACCCATCCCTCCCCCCGCATCCCCAATTTGCTTTCTAGCCTATCACCAATGGATTTCATGTAACCCACCTACATCCCTTTCCTTTAATTGCAATATATAAATACAGATGTAACCCACCATTCTCTGGAGCATTATCTCAATTCGTTGAGGTTCTCCTTCTTGGCATATGTCGACAGTTTGGCTCAAATAAACTCACAAAAATTCTTTACAGCTTTCAA
>PVJN01062441.1:0-11015 GCA_004026805.1 Lasiurus borealis | reverse complement strand
GGGGATGTGCCCGCCACCCAGGTCCCTGCCCTTGCCCGGAATCGAACCCGGGACCCTTCCGTCCGCAGGCCGACGCTCTATCCATGGAGACACACCGGTTTCGGCAAGGTGTTCTTTAAATATGTGTTTTTGTGCCCGAAACCGGTGTGGCTCCGTGGATAGAGCGTCGGCCTGCAGACGGAAGGGTCCCGGGTTCGATTCCGGTCAAGGGCATGGACCTGGGTGGCGGGCACATCCCCGGCGGGGGTTGTGCAGGAGGCGGCTGATGGATGTCTCTCTCTCATCCATGTTTCTAGCTCTCTATCCCTCTCCCTTCCTCTCTGTAAAAAAATCAATAAAATATATTTAAAAAATAAAGAATAAATAAATAAAGGACACCTCCACCATCAAGGTAAATGGCGACCTAATGCCACGTCGGCTCACGACGGCCCCCGCGGGGTCTGCCCCTGGCCCAGGTCAGCAACGTCTGGGGGACCAGCCCCCCATCCTCCTCCTCGTGCCCCAACTTCCTGGATCTGCCCCTCAGGCATCTCCCCTGCACCCCCTCCCCCCTCAGGGGGCCTCCATCCTGCAGGCAGGCGGCCTGACCAGGGAGGTCCCCGGAACCTCCCGGAACAGAGCACCATCTATTCCTCCCTTGGCAGGGGCGGTGGCGGCAGGAGCCGGAGGAAGGGCCCGGGAGCCAGAGAAAGAGCCCGGGCTGCTTTTCAGGGGCTGCGCTTGGCCCGGGTGCCAGGGGCGGGGGCACCACCGGCTGGCGTCCCCTGCCCGCAGCTGAGCGGGCGCCGGGCGCTGAGGGTGCTGCTGATTCGCCCATCTCCGCCCCCTCCCTCTCCCCCCACCTCCAGTGGGGGCGCGGGGACCAGGGCCCACCCCCAGCTCGGAGCCAGAGCAGGAGCCGCCGCCGGGAGAACAGCTGAGCTCAGCGGTTCCTGAGACCGAAAGGAGCCAGGAGCCAGGCGGACAGAGGACAGAGGGAGGACACAGGACAGAGGGAGGACGGAGGCGGGAGGAGGCGCCGGGGACAAGGAGACACCGCCCTCGGGGAGAGACCCACCCTCGGCCAGGGGTGCCCAGACACCCCCAACCCCCCGCCTCCCAGCCTCAGGAGAAGCCTTGGGGACTTGGGGGGCAGAAGCCCGCCTATTCTTGGGGACCTGGGGAGGGGAGGACGGGTCAGCTCCCCTCACGCCCACCTCCTCCTCCTTAGCGACAACACTCAGATAGCCAATCACGCCGCCCCGCCTCCCCCGTCTCCCCGCTCCCCCACACTCTGCCCGGTGACCTCGGGGTCCCGGGGGTTGGCTCAGCTTCTCGGTTGAAATGCGTTCCACCCAATCAGCTGGCCAGGACCCCTCCTTTGTCCTCTAACCGACCTGCACCCCCCAAAAAACAACCTTGACCTTGGGCTCCTCAGGGTGCAGGTAGCTGCCAGGTGATGCTGTGATATTACAACCAGGAACCAGGGGGCCAGGATGGAGGGTGTGGGTCCGGGGTTCACCCCCCCACCCCCCAACCCCCGGGGGGGGCAGGACCCTGGACCCGGAGGCTTTGCACCCGTGGGTCCTGGCACAAGCCCTGGAGCTGTAAGACCACGGTGTTTCTTTTCTTTTCTTTTTTTAAATATATTTTATTGATTTTTCACAGAGAGGAAGGGAGAGGGAGAGAAACATCGATGAGAGAGAGACATCGACCAGCCGCCTCCTGCACGCCCCCCACTGGGGATGTGCCCGCCACCCAGGTCCATGCCCTTGATCGGAATTCCGGTCAAGGGCATGGATCTGGGTTTCGGGCTCCCGGCCCTGGTCTGGGGCAGGCGGGAGACAACCATCGATGTTTCTCTCTTTCTCTCTCCCTTCCACTTTCTATAAAAAACAGTGGAAAAATATTCTCGGATGAGAATTAAAAAGAACCCAAGAGCCAAGACCGGTGTGGCTCCATGGATAGAGCGTCGGCCTGCGGACTGAAGGGTCCCAGGTTCGATTCCGGTCCAGGGCACATACCTTGGTTGCGGGCACATCTCCACTGTGGGGCGTGCAGGAGGCAGCTGATCGATGTCTCTCTCTCATTGATGTTTCTGACTTTCTATCCCTCTCCCTTCCTCTCTGTGAAAAATCAATAAAATATATTAAAAGAAATAATAATAATAATAAATAAAATATGTAAAAAGAACCCAAGATCTGGGTGCCTCAGGTGGTCCAATCAGGACCCTCAGGAGAAGCCTTGGGGACTTGGGGGGCAGAAGCCCTCTGTTCTCTTGTCCTGTGGGACCCCAATACCTTTCTGCATCCCGAGAGGGAGCCCCAGAGACCAGTGGGCGGTGCCCAGGAGGGACAGAGACGTGAGAGGCACGTCCACCGCCCTGTGGCCCCGGGTGAGGTGTCTCCGAGTCCGAGGGACCGAGCAAAGGTTGCCTGGATGCCCTGCCTCTCCCCTCCCCTCCCCTGCCCTGCCCCGCCCCCGGGAGCCTGCAACCCAGGTCCATGCTTGCCCTTGACCGGAATCGAACCCGGGACCCCTCGCTCCGCAGACGGCCGATGCTCTCTCCTGGGTGGGGTCCGGGTGGCCCGCCTGGAGGCCGTGTTACTTTGTATCCACGTGGCCTGGAACCGAGTGACTTAATGTCTCTCGGACCCTGGTTTGTAAATGAGGACAGAAAACACCCGCCTTACAGCTAAAGGCGGACGCTCGCCCTAGCCGGCTCGGCTCAGTGGATAGAGCGTCAGCCTGCGGATGGAGGGGTCCTGGGTTCGATTCTGGCCAAGGGCACAGGCCTGCCTGGGTGGCGGGCTCGATCCCCAGTGGGGGGCGTGCAGGAGGCAGCCAATCAATGGAGTCAGCCAATCAATGATTCTCTCTCATCACGGACGTTTCTCTCTCTCTCTTCTTCTCCCTTCCTCTCTGACATCAATAGAGAAATGTGTTTTAAAGGCGGACGCTCTGTCGTGTGTGTGTGTGTATGTGTGTGTGTGTGTGTGTGTGTGCATGCACACGTGTGCACATGGCAGGGACACGGAGCGGCCCGTGACCTCGGGTCTGCCCGGAGCTCTGAGTCACCGGGTGCACGGTGACCTGGCGCGGCCCGGCTCAGAGACCAGGCGGATCAAAGGGGAGTCCGGCACGCCTGGCGGAAAGGACTTAGATAAGGGGATTGGGGGGGGGAGGGGAGAGAGAGGAGGGGGGGGGAGGGGGGAGCACTTCCTGCTGGTCCCCAGAGGAGGGGGCCGGCCCATCCCGGACAGCGGTTCTCAACCTTCCTCAGGCCGCGGCCCTTTAAGACGGCTCCTCACGGGGTGGTGACCCCCACCCATAACATTATTTCCGTGGCTACTTCATCGCTGTCATCTTGCTGCTGTGATGAACCGTCATGCAAATATCTGATAGGCAGGATGCGTTTTCGTTGTTACACATGGAACATCATGAAAGCACAGGGATTCATCACAAAAACAATACGTAATTAGCCAAAACCGGTTTGGCTCAGTGGATAGAGCGTCAGCCTGTGGACTGAAAGGTCCCAGGTTCGATTCCGGTCAAGGGCATGTGCCTTGATTGTGGGCACATCCCCAGTGGGGGGCGTGCAGGAGGCAGCTGATCGATGTCTCTCTCTTATCAATGTTTCTATCTCTCTATCCTTCTCCCTTCCTCTCTGTAAAAAATCAATAAAATATATTAAAAAAAACAACAATACGTAATTATATACAGTGGTACCTCGAGATACGAGTGCCCTAACGTATGAGATGTTTGAGATACGAGCCGCCGAGCGAGCGGTTTTTGCTTTGAAATACGAGCAACATTTGAGATAGGAGTCATCGCGCGGATCGGCCGGCTGCACACGACCCACCCGTTCACCGCGACGCGAGCGTCTCACAGTTTCCCACGCCTCGAGGTGACGGAACGCATTAAACTCGCATCTTGAGGTACCGCTGTATATATTGTGAAATATTTATGTCTAATGACACATAAACGAAATTTTTGTCTTGAATCGTGGTGTCGCATGGGTAACAGTCTTCCTAGGACAACAGTAAACGACACGGCTACACGTTGCTGCACCGAGGAGCGGTGTGTGGGTCCCTCAGACCATGGGAAATAGGTGTTTTTTTCCGCTGGTCTCAGGCGACCCCTGTGAAAGGGGCGTTCAACCCCCAAAGGGGTCGCGACCCGCAGGTTGAGAACCGCCATTCCAGGAGATCCTCATTCCAGGGGGGCACCCATCCTGGGGAGCCCCTGCCCCAGGCTCAGGGGGGCAAGGGAACCCCGGTCACGGGTGGTGAGGACGACCCGGCAGAACGCGCCTCCCCAGTTGCCAGAGGCTCAAATGCGACTGAAAAGTCCCGTGAGATTTGGACCCTCCTGGGCGGAACCAGCTGAGGACCCTGCACCCCAATGGCTGAGCGAGCGGGCGGCTGGAGAAATCGGACCCGAACCCTCCGAGACAGCCCGCTCGGGTCCCGGGTCCCGGGTTCGACCAGCAGCGCCTCGGCCCGGGAAGAGCCAGAACCCGCTGCTCCTGCTCCTGCCCGCGAAGGCCCCCTGGGCAGACAGAGCATCCTCCTCCTCCTCCCTCGCTGGGCAGCCCGCCAGCCGGGAAGCGGCTGAGGCCGGATCCGCCCTCCCAGGGGAGTCTGGGGCGCAGACACGGGCTTTAAAAGCTGACTGAGCCCCGGGGTGGGCGGCGTCTTCCCACAGAGGCCGGCCCGGTCCCTCTCCGTCTGACCGACCGACCGACCGACCGACCAACCGACCGACTGACCGACCGACCGGCAGGAGCGGCGCCCGAAGAGCCAGGAGGTCCCGGCTCCATCCCTGCGGCTCAGGAGTCGTCAGGGGTCACAC
The DNA here is from genome assembly GCA_004026805.1 of Lasiurus borealis. Classification (NCBI taxonomy): domain Eukaryota; kingdom Metazoa; phylum Chordata; class Mammalia; order Chiroptera; family Vespertilionidae; genus Lasiurus; species Lasiurus borealis. The sequence continues at coordinate 6,182 of PVJN01062441.1, read as the reverse complement.
ATCGACCTACAAACCAGGCCACTGTGCCAACCCCAGCGAGGAGCGGGCAGGAGGCAGCCGATCAGAGATTCCCTCTCATCGTCGATGTGTCTCTCTCTCCCGCCCTCTCCGAAATCAAGAAAAAAAAAGTATTTTATTTTATTAATTTTAAAAAATATATATATTTTATTGATTTTTTTACAGAGAGGAAGGGAGAGGGATAGAAAGTCAGAGACATCGGTGAGAGAGAGACATCGATCAGCCGCCTCCTGCACGCCCCCAACTGGGGATGTGCCCGCAAGCAAGGTACATGATGCCCCCGACCGGAATCGAACCCGGGACCCTTCAGTCCGCAAGCCGAGGCTCTATCCACTGAGCCATCCTGGTCTTGGCTACTTTATTAATTTTTTAAAAAATATATTTTATTGATTATTTACAGGGAGGAAAGGAAAGGAATAGAGAGCTAGAAACATCGATGAGAGAGAGACATCCATCACCCGCCTCCTGCACGCCCCCCACTGGGGATGTGCCCGCCACCCAGGTCCCTGCCCTTGACCGGCATCAAACCCGGGACCCTTCAGTCTGCAGGCCGACGCTCTATTCACTGAGCCACACCGGTTTTGGCATGAAAAAACACACATATTTTAAAAAATTCTCATAATCAATATATTACAAAGCGAATGATAAAACAGGGCGTGACTCCCATCAGGTGTAGCTGCAGGGGTGCAGCGAGGGGAGAGCCAGGCGGACCTCCTGCGGCCCCCCTCCTCCCCCCACCTCCTCTTGGCCTCTCGGACCCTCCCCGACGCCGCCCTCGGAGAAAGGACCCCTCAGACAAGAAGGCTTTGTGCTAAGGGGTCAAAGGGCACGGGTTGAGGAGGCCCCCGCAGGCCCGGTGGAGAGAGGGGTCTGGGCTCCCCCCACCGAAAAACCTCCAGGAAGGAAGCTTTGGGTGTCAGCTCGGGGAGCAGGGGGTTCAGGGCTGTGACCCCGCTCCCTCCTGCAGGCGGTGGGGGTGGGGGATGGAAGGTCCATGACCTTTTTCTTTCACCCCAGAGTCCGGCCCAGGGACAGGGGGTCCACAGACGGGGCGCTTGGGGGAGAGCCTTGTCCAGGGTCCCCCCCAGGGCACCCGGAATCTCAGCTGCCCTCCCGCCACCGGGGGAGGCGGGGGAGAGAAGGCATCCCCCAGAAAGGCTGACACCGGGCCAGGGGAGGAAATGGGGGTGACGGTCAGAAGTTGGGGGGCAGGCAGGGGTGGGAGGAGGGAGCGGAGAGACAGACCCCACGTGAGGAGGCTGACTCCCGCCCTCCACCCCCCTCCACCCCCCTCCACCCCTCCACCCCCCTCCACCTCTCCACCCCCGGGCTCAGAGCATCTGGCAGGGGTTTCCCATGACCTCCCGGGAGACAGGCCGGGCGCCCGGGGCTGAGTCTGGAGCTCAGCGTGAGCATGCGGCGGGGACGGCTCGGGTACGGGCCCTGGGGACATCCCTGCGGAGGAATGCAGAGCAACAGGAGCCGGCTGAGCGCTGGCCGCGGGGACCGGGAGACTCGCCCCCCGACACACACGGGCCCCAGGCCCAGGCCCCACGCCACCGTCCTGGGTACAGAGACCGCACGTCCAGGGGAAGAGCAAGCTTCCTGGATCCCAGGGGGAATCGGAGGGATTTACTTTATATTTTATTTTATTTTTATTTTTTAAATATATTTTATTGATTTTCTTACAGAGAGGAAGGGAGAGGGATAGAGAGTCAGAAACATGGAGGAGAGAGAAACATTGATCAGCCGCCTCCTGCACGCCCCCAACTGGGGATGTGCCCGCAAGCAAGGTCCATGCCCTTGACCGGAATCGAAAACCTGAGACCTTTCAGTCCACAGGGCGATGCTCTATCCACTGAGCCACACCAGTTTTGGCACTTTTTACTTTTTAATACATCTTATTGAATTTTTACAGAGAGGAAGGGAGAGGGATAGAGAGTTAGAAACATCGATGAGAGAGAGACATCCATCAGCCGCCTCCTGCACGCCCTCCACTGGGGATGTGCCCACAGCCAAGGTACGCGCCCTTGACCGGAATTGAACCTGGGATCCCTCAGTCCACAGGCCGACGCTCTATCCACGGAGCCACACCGGTTTCGGCACTTTTTACTTTTTAATACATTTTATTGATTTTTTACAGAGAGGAAGGGAGAGGGATAGAGAGCCAGAAACACCGATGAGAGAGAAACATCGATCAGCCGCCTCCTGCACGCCCCCCACTGGGGATGTGCCTGCCACCTAGGTCCATGCCCTTGACCTGAATCGAACCCAGGACCCTTCCGTCCGCAGGCCGACGCTCTGTCCACGGAGCCACACCGCTGTCAGCACTTTCTATTTTATTTTTAACACATTTTCATGGACGTCAGGAAGGGGAGGAAGGGGGAGAGACACAGTGATGAGAGAGAATCTCACGGATGGGCTGCCTCCTGCCTGCCCCCCACTGGGGTTTGAACCCTGACCTCCCGGTTCACCGGTCGGTGGGTGCTCAGCCACGGAGCCAGGCCCGGCTTATTTCTCAACACACTCCACCCCTCCACTGCCCAGGAGCCGCTCCGCTGTGCCCATTCTCCGGAGGGTGAAACTGAGACCAGGACCGGCACACCCCGGCCTTAGCCCTGCCCTGCCCGGCCCTGCACCCCCAGAGAGAGGAGAGTGAGGGTGTTTTCCCAGGGGCACTTCCCCGGCGGGCCCCGCCCCACCCCTCCCGGGAGGTTTTGAAAAGCTGACATCCAATCAGACGGGCGACCAGGGGTGGGGGGAGGGGACGTGGTTTCCGGGGCTGCGGTTACTACCGTCCACTTCCTGGCCGTGACATAAGCCCTGTGCCTGCGGCAGGAAGCCTTCCCCAAAGGGCCCGGGTCCCCTCAAACCGGAGGTGCCGCCGGGGGCCGCCTGCCCGGGACACGGGGGGCTCGGCGTGGCCCCCGGGTGCTGGTTTCTGTCTTCCTCCGTCTCTCTGTCCCAAGTCATCAACTGCTTCTCTCTCTCTCTCTCTCTTTTTTTAAAATATATTTTATTGATTTTTTTTACAGAGAGGAAGGGAGAGAGAAAGAGTTAGAAACGTCGATGAGAGAGAGACATCCATCAGCCGCCTCCTGCACGCCCCCCACTGGGGATGTGCCCGCCACCCAGGTCCACGCCCTTGACCGGAATCGAACCCGGGACCCTTCAATCCACAGGCCGACGCTCTATCCACTGAGCCAAATCGGTTTCGGCTGTCTCTTTTTAAAAAAAAAATATTTTTATTGCTTCCCGAGAGGAAGGGAGAGGTGTGGGGTCTGCAAGATGGTCCCTGCCTCCCATCCTCCCCCTCCCCCTATGCCCCCCATCCCCCACGGAGCCGGGGGAAGGGGTGCTCAGGAGGAGGAGTACCCTCTGGGCCCCCTTATTTATTAATTTATTTTGTATATATATGTTTATTGATTTGAGAGAGGAAGAGAGAGAGAAACATCCATGATGCGAGAGAATCACCCACCGGCTGCCTCCTGCACGCCCCCCTCCTGGGGTTCGAGCCCGAAACCTTAAGCAAGTGCCCTGGACCGGAATCGAACCCGGGACCCTTCGGTTCGCAGGTCGATGCTCTATCCACTGAGCCAAGCCAGTTAGAGAGAAAACCCTTTTTTAAAATATATACATATTTTTATTGATTTCAGCGAGGAAAGGAGATAGAGAGAGAGAGAGAGAATCACAGATCGGCTGAGACAGAAAGACATCCATGGTGAGAGAGAGTCACTGACTGGCTGCCTCTTGCACGCCCCCTCCTGGGAGTCGAGCCCGCAACCCTAGGGCATGTGCCCTGGACCGGAATCGAACCCAGGACCCTTCGGTCTGCAGGCCGGCGCTCTCTCCACGGATAGAGCCCTTACCCGTGCTCTCGATCCAACATTCAGACGGACAAACTAGGGACACACTAGGGAAATACGGCAGCTGGAGAACCACAGGCCCCTGGTCCCCCCCAACCCTCCCATCCCCACACCCCTTCCCAGGCCCTGCTCCACCCCGGAGTGTCCACCTAAGGCCCTGGGGCTGGCCGAGCCCCCCCCCCTCCTCCTCCCCAGCAGCCTGAAGGAAGGAAGCTTAAGGAACCGGCACAGAGATAAGGGGAGGGGGTCAGGCCGCACTGAGAAGGGACCCCCCCTCCCCCGGGAATGGGGCCTAAAGTGGGGGTGGTGGGCGGAAGGGTCTTAAATAAACACGCCACATGATTGGCTTCCTTCCCCAATCTGAGCTCTGCAAGCTGGCGTTTCCTAGCAGCTGCCCCCCATCCCCCTCCCCCCCAAAACACACACTCACTCTCTCCCGCCCCGAGGCAGTAGGTCCCTATCCTGCCAGGGGATTAGTGGAGGGAGGGAGGGCAGGCGGGCGGGCAGGCGGGCAGAGGCTGGGCTGGCCTGGCCATCTCCTGGTGCCAAGGGTGCGGGCCAGAGGGACCAGGATCCAGGAGGCCAAGGGGGGCGGGGAGGGGGGTTATAGGGGGGTTGGCTCATACCTCGACCTTCCTTCCCCTTTCCCACAGCCCAGGGCCTGTATGTCCGTCCCCCACCCCCTGCCTCCCCCACTGGGCTCGGCCCCAGCCCAGGCTTTGCAGGGACCGGCAGACCACGGTGGCTATGGTCCTGGACCCTGGAGCCCGCTGCCCGCACCCCCCATCCCTGGCCACCGGGTCCCCTGAGCGGGAGGGACCCTGGGCTCGAGGGAGCCAGGGCTCAAGGCCAGGGATGCTCACAGGCCGCCAGAATGCAGCCAGTTAGACGAGAAGGAGCGTCTGGCCAGTTGGGCCGGCCGGCGTGGCCCAGGGGTGGAGCGTCCACCTAGGAACCAGGAGGTCAGGGTTCGATGCCCGGTCGGGGCACAGGCCCGGGTTGCGGGCTCCAACCCCGGTGTGGGGCGTGCAGGAGGCCGCCGATCCGTGATTCTCTCTCATCATGGATGTTTCTCTCTCTCCTGCCCTCTCCCTGCCTCTCTGAGATCAATCAATAAATTAAAAAAAAAAAAATCAGAGGGTACCCGGCCGGCGTGGCTCAGGGGTTGAGCATCGACCTAGGAACCAGGAGGTGAGGGTTCGATTCCTGGTCAAGGGCACAGGCCCGGGTGGCGGGCTCCATCCCCAGTGTGGGGCGTGCAGGAGGCGGCCGGTCCGTGATTCTCTCTCATCATGGATGTTTCTCTCTCTCACTCTCCCTTCTTATCTGAAATCGATAAAAAAATATATATATAAAAAAAAAAAACAGAGAGAGAGAGAGACTTCTAGAAAGTCAGAGAGAGAGACCGGCACCGGTGACGTGCAAACCTCGGTGACCCCCAAACCTTGGTCCCTCCCCCCCCCTCCCAGTCCACTCCAGCCCCCGACCCGGTCCTTTGGCAGAGCGAGAGGTTCCCGGGGGTGGTGTGGGGTGAGCGGGGGACCCAAAAGCCGAGGCCCGCTCCCCGACAGACCGCCGGGCCCATCCTCAGCGCCCTGTCCACCCGGCGCCTTCCACGGCCCGCTGCCCATTGAGGTCTGCCCACTGAGGGCCGGGCCCGGTGCCAGGCGGGCAAAGTGGGCGGGCTCTCACCTCCTAGGTGCCCTGACACCGGGAGTCACTCTTCTGATTCTCCCATGGAACCCCCTCCAACACCCCCCCAAAAAAATCCTTCCCCCAATCAGCAGCTCGGGCAGAGGGCGTGGGCACTCCCGTCTCCCTGGGCGAGCTGAGCTGAGCGGGCACCATGGAGAAAAGGGGGTGCAGAGGGTGGAACCGTCCCTCTTCCTGTGCCAAGCATCCCGGGGACCCGCTGGTGGGAGGGAGGGAGGGGACCCCAGCTCTCTGGCCCTCAGCCCCCCACCCTTAAAGGCGGCCACCACCCACCCTCGGGCCTGCAGAGGGGGCTCCGGCTGGTGCTCTCTTGCAAGATGGAGTCCAAGCCAGATCCCCCCGCTTTCCCCCTGCACCCCCGTACACCCCGCAGCCTGGTTCCCGGTGGGTGGGGACCCCCTCTGGGCAGGCGGGCTCCCCCAATCTGCTGGAGATGCCAGGCTTACACTTCTCGCTCCTACCCCACCCCCACTTTCTCCCTCTCCCTCCCTCCCTCCACCTCCACCCCTTCCTGCTGCAAATTCAGCCCCAAAGCGGCCTGGCCCCGCCCACCAGGCACCTGCAGGCTCCCCTTTGTCTGCGGGG
>PVJN01062440.1:0-11015 GCA_004026805.1 Lasiurus borealis | reverse complement strand
TACGTATTTACATGTTTAGTGCTTTACAAGTATTATTTTATTTAAAAATATTATGGGAATGTAATATTTTACTAAATAGAAAGTAAAAATCCCATCCGACAAGGGATTTATGGTACTTTGACAGAAATATTTCAATGCCTTACTGATTCAAAATGGCTCAATCCATAGGACTCCCACATTAAAGACAGCTGTGTCAAAAAGTTCTTCTTTCCTCAAAAGACTAGGTTTTAGACATGTAAACAAACTAATATAAAAACGCGTGAGGTTTAAGGAAAAGGAAGAATTCAGAGTTGAGGAGTTAATCTGTGAGAGTGCAGATCAAAGGAACTTTTAGAGAGATGCTGGCACGTGAATAGCATCCTGAGGATCAGTCAGACAGGCCTGGGCACTCTGGATTCAGGAACAATAGGTGCGGGACTGTGTTTCCCGTGCCGAATGCCTGATCTTGGTTAAGAACTGCAAGAGCGCACATCTCACACATTATGAGGTGGAAAGCGAGGCTGAAGAAAGAGGCAGGGGTCAGATCGTGAAAGGATTTGGGTGCCTGGTGGAAGTGCTCATGAGTAATTTTGAAGAGAACAAATGACATCATTAAGTTTACTATCTGAACATATTCTGGCTGCAGAGGAGTGTCAATTGGAGGCAGTGGTTGGTGAAAAGACTGAAAGCAGCCTCAGAAGTTTGGAAAGTGCAACACAGAACATTAAAGTGTTAAAAGTATATGTATGGAAAAAATTAACAGGATTTGATCATTAATTGGATGTGAAGATTTGAGATAGGGTTTCTGGGTGACAATGCAGGTGTGTAAATGATGTTCCTGGTTAGATTGATGCACAGATCTTGCGATGGGATATGACCTCACAAACACTCTGCATTGCTTCATAGTATTGGTAGTTTGCCTTTATTCATACTTAATCTTAATATAGTATTTTATTTGTGGGTTGAACAAAATGTAAAGATTGAAGTAAGTCGTATAATAAAATAATTGTTGGTACCTTGGGACCTTTTGATTAGTCTTCACAATGAAATATTTTCATCATCTGACATTTTATTCTATGAATGACAGACAAAGTACATTTGGCTGGCCAACTGTTAATGATTGCTACAAATAAAAAAATCTCTCTACAGTGGTATCTCAAGATACGAGTGCCCTAACATACGAGATTTTTGAGATACGAGCTGTCGAGCGAGCTATTTTTGCTTTGAAATACGAGCAACATTTGAGATAGGAGTAATTGCGCGGATCGGCCCACTGCACACGACCTACCAGTTTACCACGACTCCAGTGTCTCATAGTTTCCCACGCCTCAAGGTTACGGGACGAATTAAACTCGTATCTCAAGGTACCACTGTATATGAAAAACAAGACTAATTTTGATTGCCTAGTAAGTGCACTTTGTTTATATTGCCTTCCTTGTGAGAACTCTAAACAAGACACTATTATTTTAAAGGTGAGAATCTAAGGACCATTTGCCAGTTATTCCATGGTTCATAAGTGGTGAGACTGGGGAAGCTAACCTCTTTTGTTCTTCATGCCAAAGTCCCAGATCTGTCCACAGCAGGAAGAAAAAAATCAAAAATAAATGAATAGTCTATCACTTATATACATTATTCTAATCTGATAAGACATCTATATTTTTGGTTGAATAATCCTATATAATAAAAGCCCAGTGACCAAAATGGCAAAACAACTAGATGGCCAGAGACTGTGGCTCCTCACCCCAGCTGGCCCCTATCCCCAGGAGTGGTTAGGGGCTATCAAGCAGTCAGCCAGAGGTAGTTAGAGATGATCAGGCAAGCAGGCAAGTGGTTAGGGGAGATCCAGTAGGCAGGCAAGCAGTTAGGGGCCAGCAGTCCTGGATTGTGAGACAGATGTCCGACTGCTAGTTTAAGCCTTATCTGCATGCACTGGGCCTCTAGTGTATGTGTATATGTACACATATAAAATTATTATAAATTCTTATTAATAAGATGGAAATTACAAGGGAATTCACATTGAATATTGCTGAATGGTTACTTATTTGCTCTCAAATTTGTATTGCCAAAAGCCTAATCATATGCCAAATATATCCGAATAAAATTCCATAGTCTCAAAACCAGAGTCCTCTTTGATGTGTGCATAAGGATAATTTTAAAAAAGAATGACATTTGTAAGCAGTGATGTCAGATGTCTTTGTACTGAATGACCAATTTCAACACTATTAAAAGAGGTTAATGTTGAATTTACAATTTCTTATAAGGTTATTAATTCTTATCTAGGAACAAAGACTGAACATGTTAGAATCAGAACATTTTTGCTGAGGACACAAGACTTCTTAAAACATAGACCATTTTCAAAAGCACTTATAAAATCATTAAAGAGCTGCACATGGGAATTTGGTTCCAGTAGACTGATCACTCATGTGAATACAAGGCTAAGGCACAAGTGGAACTTAGAAGGGAGAAATCAGTTCGTTCATATTCTTTCCCCAGAGTTCTTAGCCTGAGGGCTCCAATAACACAATTTTATGAGTCATCATTTGAAGAAGAAAATTTGGCCATGTCTCTTCTCCATAAAAAGCTACTTTTAATCATTTCTAATTGTTTTGTAAACTCAAATACCAATCTGCCTTCGAAATTTCCAGCATGCTCTCTGGTTCATCATGTCCTACTCTTTAACCCATTCACTTTTCTTTGAGCAACTGGGTTCTTCTGAGGTCCTCAAATCCTGTAAACTCACATTCGTCTGTGGCTGTCACACATGCGGTTCTCTCTGCCTGGAATGCTCTTCTCTCTATTCCAGGACCACGTCAAACTGGCTTGTTCTTTCATGTCTCAACTTGAACATTGTTTTCTCTTAAGAAATCTAAACCCACAGTTTAGTCTTCTGTTGTACATTTCATAGAACTCCTCGTAAAAAGCACTTGGCACACTTGAAGTGAATAAGAGATTTATTTAAAAGGTATTGTTTAATGACCATTTTCCCTCGAGGCATTGAGGCTTCTGTGTATGTCCTTGTATGCCCAGTGCCTGGCATTTAGTAGGAATAGAGAAGACGGTTGTAGATTGACTACCTTGATATAGCGTTTTCCTATCAAGAGTGTTTAAAAAATGTAAGCTGTCATTATGTGACCTGGGAGATGTTTCTTTTCTAGACAAGTTTATAAAGAAAATACCAACAAAAGAACATTCTTCTTCTGATCTGAGTTTGGGTCCTCTACGGTTTTGGCTTTGGCTCTTTCCTCATTTGATAATAGGCCGATATAATTGATGTGTTAAAAACATAGACCAATGGTTCTCAAAAAAGGATTATTTAGCTCATCAGAGGACATCTGGCAATTCCTGGAGAGATTTTGGGTTATCATTATGGGAAGGGGAGTCATACTGGCATCTATAAGACAGGGAGGGATGCAACTGAAATTTTATAATGCACAATGAAGGCACTCAAAGAATTACCCAGCCCAAACGTTAATAGTGCTGAATTTCAGAATCCCTGATATAGAGAATATGACTCAAAATTATTTTGTCCTGGGTAAGTAATTTCTATAATATAGTTTGATAGTATGTTATTTAAGGTAATTAGTTTATTTTTGATACTTATATAGACATGAGTAGTATTCTTTATTTCATAATGTGTAAATGGTTTAATTAGAGTCAATACAAACAGCTTTCCTTACAAACATTGTAGCATTCAATAAGTCTTAGTTGAATTAAATTTTATTTGGCATATTACTTCAGCCTATCAAGATCGTTTTGTGTCCTAGACCTGACATCTAAATTATTCCTAATGTCCTACTTTCATGTCAAGCACAAAGTGGATCAGTGTGGCACGTATGCCATTGAGAACAATTATGAATAAGATAAGACCATGCACTAAGATGAAATTCTGAAGATTTGGTAATAAAATATAAGTATTTTCATGTTTTTATTTTTAAATATATTTTATTGATTTTTTACAGAGAGGAAGGGAGAGGGATAGAGAATTAGAAACATCGATGAGAGAGAGACATCGATCAGCTGCCTCCTGCACGCCCCCACTGGGGATGTGCCCTCAACCAAGATAGATGCCCTTGACCAGAATTAAACCTGGGACCCTTCAGTCCACAGGCCGAAGCTCTATCCACTGAGCCAAACTGGTTTTGGCAAAATATAAGTATTTATAAAATGACCATTTTGTCATAGTTAAACTTGATCCTATGACATCTGCTTTTTATAAGTTTGGCATTCATTGATGAAAAAACATTACACTTTCAAAAAGAGTCCATGCATTGAAAAAAATATGAAAGGATGGGTAACATTTTAATTAATAAAAATGGGTTAATATTTTAAGTGTATTGAAATATTATACAGATTGCTAAAAGAGCATTATATTATTTATAGACAAATGGACAAAGATCAAGAAGAAAATGACACAAGATAAATTATTTAAAAATTAGTAATAGAAAAAGTAATAGTAAACATTAATTGAAAACTATATTTTCAGGTACTGGGATATGTGCTATAAAACACACTTTTGACTTACTCTGAAGTATGCATTATTTTTATCTTTATTTGATGGACTTATCAATATTAAATAATTTATTACAGTCTCTTAGCTATAAAGGGATGTAAGGTAGTAGATTCAAATTCACTATTGGTTAAACACTTGTAAATTAAACAACCTTATAATAGATTTTATATTACAGATTAGGGAAAATAAAAAAAGTAATAATTTGAAATGATGTAAATCTTAGACTAAAATATATACCGCACATTAGTGGAGGTGAAGTCTTTATCTCAACAGAAATCAGATTGACAATGTTTCTTAAGCATCCTAAAATATTTTTATGCTTTAAGTTAGAATGCCAAATGTAACATTTTATGTGTAACATTATTATGTAGAATAACAAGAAAGATAATTAAATGTTCAGAATCAATTTAAATAAATTGGACAATGGCCAATTAATAAAAACATTATGCATATTATTAAGAACTATTTTAATTTTGAAATTACATAGCATCTAGAAAACTTTTCTTTATATAATTTTAATCAAAGAAAGACAGATGCAATATAAAAATTGTCAATTTATCAAAATAGAAACTCTGGAAAGGAATATGGAAGAAATATATACAGTGGCAGTATAATTAAATCAATGAAAATGGAGTTTATACAGCAAATTCGTGCTATTCAAGTCTATGAATACCTAATTAAATTAATTAAAGTAATGAATTCTTAGGCTGTATCATAAAATCTGCATCTATCTGGAACAGAAGAATTTAGAGTTGTGATCCCTATATCGGGGTTTCTCAATTTCTGCACTATTGATCTTTTGGGCTAGATAAACCTTTGGTGTGGGGACCATCCTATGAATTGTAAGGTGTTCAGAAGCAACCCTGCCCCCGCCCCCCATCCATTTGATGACATTACTCCCCAACCCCTATCCTCCATGATGACAAACAAAAGAAGGTAAACTAATGTTTTGTAGAATATTTTTTGGAAAAGTGGCCCCAAACATTCCTTTATATATATGCATCTGTAATGAAATTTTGCAGCTCCTTTAATGTCAACTTTATTTTTCTATCTCTAATCTGGACTAGTTTTGTGACTTTCTTTGGCCAATACAATGAGCTGGTAGTTAGGAGTCCCAGATCCAAGCCCAGGCTTTGAGAAGCCATGCACATTTCCTCTTTGTGTGTGTGTGTGTGTGTGTGTGTGTGTGTGTGTGTGTGTGTGTATGTATGTGTGTGTGTGTGTGTTTCACTCCTCTCTCTCATATGAATAAGCCCAAGCTAGATGATGAAAAGAAAAAAGATAAACTGGACCAGAGATGAGTTAGCCAGATGTCCCAAGTGAGGTTCCATATATTCCTGAGAGATACCAGCCAAGGTAGCAAGAGACGACTCATAGGCAACCCACAGCTAACCACAAATGCGAATAAAGGGGTCCCTTATGCATTTGTGGGTTAGCTGTGGGTTGCCAACGAGTGTTCTCTTGAGCTTGGCTCAAATTCTCAAACCATAGAATATGAGCCAAGTACCTAATTATCTTAAGTAATTAAATATTTGAGTGCTTTGTTATGTAGCAGTAGGTAACCAATACACTTTGTGACTACATTTAACTTTCCTGCCTCTGGAAAATGTGTGCTAATGTCAATCCTCTGCAAAATGAAGTTTTATATCTTTTCATTTGCCTTGCTCCCCAGGATCACTCACCGACATTTCCAGTTGGAATACATTCGAGTTTTCTACAGGTTGTTTATTCTACAAATAAGCAGCAGAGACCATTTTGCCTTGTGGATTTTGAGTATCTAAATGGCTAGATGTATGTTAAGATATAATTGGTTTTTACTTGATTAGGGCCAATTAGATTTTATGAAATTTATTTTACATTTTTCAATTAATGTATGCTTTATGGAAGTAATGAAGTTGCAAGGAAAAACAACCTATCTATTTCTTTAGGATATAAATATTTGCAAGAAGTGGGCTGAAACTGCTGGGATATTTTGTAAAAATAATTAGCTTTGGAGATTAATGAAGTAAAAATTATTATAATTGTATTCTAACAGTAGGACACTGCTGATGCTGAGATTGTTTGTACTGAAATTTTGTGTTGTATACATTTCCCCCTCTTGGCAACCTTGATCAGGTTTTTAAATTTTTTAAATATGTCATTTCACAATGTAGTGCTAATAATAACTTAATATAGGATCTTATTTGATTTGATTCTATTTTGTCAATTGGTACTGGATTTTTCTTAAAGTTATTGGGATAACATTGACTAATGTTATTATACTAGCGACCTGGTGCACAAAATTCATGCACTGGGGAGGGGGGTCCCTCAGCTCAGCCTGCCCCCTTTTACATATTGGGAACCCTTAGGGGATGCCCTTCTGATGGCTTAGGCCAGCTCCCCATTGGGAGTGGAGCTAAGCTGCAGTCTGGCCTCCCTTTGCAGGAGGTGATGGGCTAATCAGGGGAAGGCACCAGCCCCATCACTTTGCTGCTGCAGCCACTGCCAGACATGCAGCTGCCAAGTTATGATGAAAATACAGACTCTAGTCCCTTCACTTGAAAAAATGACAACTTTCTTTAGAGATTTTCAAAATGGATATGACATTTATTTTTCTGTCTAATCTGGCCTAGTTTTATAACTTTCTTTGGCCAATACAATGAGCTGGTAGTTCTGAGTCCTAGTTCCAAGCCCAGGCTTTGAGAAGCCATGCACATTTCCTCTTTGTGTGTGTGTGTGTGTGTGTGTGTGTTTCACTCCTCTCTCTCATATAAATAAGCCCAAGCTAGATGATGAAAAGAAGAAAGATAACCTGGACTAGAGTTGAGTTAGCCAGATGTCTTTCATGGGACATGGCAATTCTTTCTTTATTTTTCTTTTTATCCTCACCTGAGGATATGTTTCCATTGATTTTTCCCCTTCTCTCTGATCCCAGGCTTGGGCAGCCCCCTCCCCCCACCTTTCTGATAGGCAGCTTGGGCTGCCCAGGCTTAGGCAGGGGGCCCTGCCCCTCCCATCACCAGCTCGGCCCCTTCCCAAGCCTAAATCCTCCACCCAGGGCTTTAGGCTTGGGAAGGTGCCCTCCCATCCCTCTGATTGCAGGGTCAGCCTGAGGCTTTAGGTTTGGGAAGAGGGCACCCCTGCCCATCTGATAGCCAACTGGGAGTGACCTGGGTGCCCAGGAGGTTCCCAGGTATGTATGCAAATTAACTACCATCTTTGTTGGGTTAATTTGCATGCTCACTCTGATTGGCTGTGGGTGTAGTGGAGGTACAGTCAATTTATATGTTTCTTTATTATTAGGTAAGATAGGTTTGAAGCATACATTTCCATGATACATAATGTGTATATTGCATTGTGTACCAACTACCAAAAGTCAACTTTCATCACCATATATTTGACCTCCTTTATCCTTATTACCCTCATCCCCTTTCCTTTGATAACCATCATATTATTGTCTGTGTCTATGAGATTTGTATGTTGTTTTTTCTTATTTGTTGCTTTCAGTTTTATATCCCACATATGAGTGATCATATACTTCTTAACTTTTTGTCTGACTTATTTCACTTAATAGATATTCTCAAGGTCCATCCCTGTTGTCACAAATGGCAGTATTTCATCTTTTTATATGGCTTATTCCATTGTGTGTGTGTGTGTGTGTGTGTGTGTGTGTGTGTGTGTGTGTGTGTATCACATTTTCTTTATACATTCATCTATCAAAGGACACTTCAGTTCTTTCTGTGTCTTGGCTATTGTGAATAATGCTGCCATGAACATAGGATGCTTATATTTTTACAAATACATTTTTTCCGATGAAATTTTGAGGTAGCTACCCAGAAGAAGAGTTCCTGGGTCATATACTAACTCTACTCTTAATTTTTGAGGAGCCTCCATATTATTTTCCATAGTGGCTATACCAGTATACATTCCCACCAGCAGTGAATAAGAGTCCCTTTTCCTCCTTAACCTCCCTAAGACTTATTGTTACTTGTCTTGTTGATAATAGCCATTCTAACAAGTGTGAGGTTTATAGTTTTGTGTGTGTGTGTTTTAGATTTATAAATGCACAAATATGTTTAAATTTTAAGTAAAAAATATTTAGATTGTAGTTAAAACTTTTTCATTCCTATTTTTCAGACTTACAACTTTTATTCTACTTGAAAGTTAGATATTATGATCAATTAATTATAAAATTGGCTCCAGTTCTTCCCCTTATCGTAAATATGGTCTTTGCAAAGTGACTTACAGCTCCTCCTATTAAGGAGTGGAGTGTATTTCCCACTCTGAATCTGAACTGACCTGTGACTTATTTTGGCCAATAGCACATACCAGCAGAGATGATGTGCCAAGCATGAGGTTAGGCTTTAAGAAATAGCTCACTTATCATAGTCCACTAGAGGCCCAGTGCACGTGACTCATGCACTGGTAGGGGGGCATGACTTGCAGGGATTGGCCTGCTGTTGGAGCACCATTCATCCTGGTTGGCCGATTGGCTGTGGACCTGCCCTCTGACTTGGTGCTCCAGCTGTGGGAGTGCCCCCCTTCCCCCCATCTGGGGCAGTCCAGCAGCACTCCCACTGTGGGAGCACACTGACCATCAAGGGCAGCTCTTGCATTGAGCATCTGCCCCTTGGTGGTTAGTGCACATCATAGTGACTGGTCAACCTGTTGTTCAGGTTATTCTGCCGTTTGGTCACTGGGCTTTATTATGGAGGATTCTCTTGGACTCCTGCTTCTTTGTGAGAACTACTTTGGCCAAGTCCACTGGCTAAGAGAAAGACCATATGAAACAGAACATTGAATCACCATGTGAGGCCATGCTAGACCAGTCAGCTCCTTTCTGATTACAGAAACACGAACAAAACCTAGCTGAGCTGATGAGTAGAACCACCCAGCTGACCTGTATGGGCAATAAGCTACTATGTTTTGACATGGTTTGTTAGGCAGTAATGATGAGTTGTGTTGTATGAACAACACATTTTTTATACCTCCTGTATTATTTTGGGGCCTAAAGAAAATTACTTATATGAAAAAACAAGCACATATATTTGGCCAATATTATTTTACAAAATAATACCATAACTCATCTGATAATAAGTTCTATTACATTTTGTAAATAAAGTGTATGTGTATAATGGAAATTTTAGTTTATCTAAATCCTAATTTTACTGATTTTTTAATATTAACAAAACTCAATAAAAATATTCATTAAAAATTTATTCTGCGTGTGTTTTCCAGCATTGTTTGCCAAGTTGTGTTTGTAATTTCAAACATTATTATTATAAAATTATTTTAAAACAGAAAAAAATAGTTGAAATGTGCTTTCTAAAAATTTTATGAAAGCTAATGTGTTATAAGTATATAGACATTTCTAATTTAAATATAAAACAAAGACAAGTCAGAGAAAACAAGCCAATTGTCCAGATTTTAATGTTTTAAGATTTGTTTCTTTAAAATTTAGAAGTGTAAATATTTAATTATTCGTTGAAAATAAAACAGGGGGAAATCATAGACCCTCAACAATGAATTATAACAGTGTGTTGTTAGAATGAAATAACCTTGAATAGTTTGAGCCACCACTAAATGATAGCATATTCTCTGTAATAGGACATGTTTATTTTGTTCCAGTAAGGATAGCTATTACTGTAATTTTCTCATCTAAAAGGGCACATATGGGAAAATAACATTTACTGTGAGTTTATTGACTTGGCTCAGGAATTGACTTATTAGTACTGAATGCTGCTAGAAAAGGCAAGCAATAATTATTTCAAAATTCTATTGGAATCCTATGCCGGGCTGGTATTTATGTTAACTTGTTCAGGGGATCTATGGACTGCTGGCTCTCATTCATTTGTCTTTGTTTCAGCTGACATTGTCATTCATGACTGCACAGGACTATAAATGATGGTCTAATGTCACTTATCTAATTACTTGGCATCCTGCACTAAAGTTTCATCCTCCAGGGTCAATAACAGCTCTCAGCGTGGCATTCAACAAACAAGCCTAGTTATGTGTGTGGATACACTTACAGGGAATAAGAGTGCAGCTTGTGTCTTTTCTTTATTGAGCCATGGTCAACATACAAAAAAGTGCTACATATTTAATGTATTCATCTTGATGCGTTAGAAGATAAGTATATATCCATGAAACAACCACTATGAATAATCCATATACTAGACTATCCCCTCTAGAAATTTCCTCTGGACCTTTTGTCTATGATAAGAACGTTTAAGATAAGATTTACCCTCAACAAAGTTTTAAGTAAATCATATTGTTAACTATGCTGTACATTCGATCTCTGAACTTATTCATTTTGTATAACTAAAGCTATGTACCCTTTGACCAACATCTCCTGATCCCTTCTCCTCTGAGGTCATGCAGTATTTGTTCTTTTGTGTCTGTCTTCATTAGCTCAGTGTCCTCCAAGTTTAACCATGTTATAGCAAATAGCATAGTTTCCTTCTTTCTAAAACTGAATAATATTTTATCATATATATATAATCTTTTATTTATACATTTACCTGTCAGTGGATATTCATTCCTGCCC
>PVJN01062439.1:0-11015 GCA_004026805.1 Lasiurus borealis | reverse complement strand
TGGAAGGAAGAGATGGCCCCGCCGAAGCCGCCTCGCCATCTGGTTATCATCCAGAAGTTATTTTTAAAGGGCACGGACTTCCCCTGCAAACTCCCAAGGAAGGGCTTCGGCAGAACAATGCGATGGAGGCTCTCAGTCACGTTGCCCTTTTAGCTCAGAGCCTCTCTCTTATCACCCTTGGCTGCTGCGTCCTTTAGGCCTGGAGGGGTTTCCATGGTACGTGTCTCCCCATCAGACAGACGATGAAATGGGGCGGGGAGGGGGCACTGGGAGCGGGAGCTTCTGGCTTCGCTCTGTGCTTACAGACCTGAACCTCGCCAGGACCCGATCCCCTGGCAGGGTGTGCGTGGAGTCACGCCTCTGCCTGTGAGACAACCCAGGGATCCGGAGAATGGCGAGTTCTTTCAAGTGTCAGCCACACTGTGCTCGCCCCGTGGCTGCCTCCTAGTTTGTTCATTCCCGGATGTTGTGGGAGGAAGGGATGTGGCCGCTTGGGTCCTGTCCCTGCATCAGGCATCGGCCCTGAGGCTGCAGTGACAGTCCCGCTCGGAGAAAAGCGCCGTTGTGGTTCCTCTCTCCTCTCCAGCAGGATTGTGTGCTGCACGACCAGAAGCAGGTCCTGTCCCCTGTGC
Organism: Lasiurus borealis; assembly: GCA_004026805.1. Classification (NCBI taxonomy): domain Eukaryota; kingdom Metazoa; phylum Chordata; class Mammalia; order Chiroptera; family Vespertilionidae; genus Lasiurus; species Lasiurus borealis. Next base: position 10,383 of record PVJN01062439.1, on the reverse strand, counting down.
TAGGGCTGGCAATTCACTCTAGAACAGTGGTTTTCAACCTGTGGGTCGCGACCCCTTTGGGGGTCGAACGACACTTTCATAGGGGTCGCCTAAGACAATCGGAAAACACAGGTATTCACATTATAATTCATAACAATAGCAAAATTACAGTTATGAAGTGTGGTTGGGGGTCACCACCACATGAGGAACGGTATTAAAGGGTCGCGGCATTAGAAAGGTTGAGAACCACTGCTCTAAAAATGACTAAAGGAACTCAGTTAGGTTGGCATAAAAGAACACTCGACAGTCACTCAAAGCTGTGAAGATAGGTCTTCAGTAGAGGCAAGCATACAAGTCAGCCTTATTATAATTTTGGCTTATAGCTGCAGTTTTTAATTCCTACAGAAGAAAAGTCATCATAAATCTGTGTTACTGATAAGGCATCCAGCGTGTCAAGATGCAGTTTGTATCAGCAGCATAAAGAGAGGGGGTGACAAGATGGCCCGTTTGGGTCTGGTGAGAGATGCTGAGAGCATTAACAGTGACTGTAAGCCAGGAGGAAATTCATAGAGGAAAGGTCTTCAAAGCTCCGGTGGTTTTCTTCTGGAATGAAGGAGAGGGAATTCTCAGAGCTTGGCTCCGTCTCTCAGCTCTTTCCGTGAAGTCAGACAGAGAACCGTCAACTTGCTGTGTCTGTGTGTCTTCATTGTGGAATAGGATCTTTTCCCATCCTGTCTGGTGATTGTTGACATGTTAAAGGGGAAATGTGACCTCTGTCCGAGGCTCTGCTGTTTGAGAGCCCCAGTCTCTGACTTTCCCTTTTCTTCTTCTTTCTTCCCTGCAGGCTGCTTGGTGGAGGCCGTCAATCTCAAATCCAGCAACAGATACCCAGTGGTTCAGGAATTTGAAAGTAAGTCCAGGCGACTACCAGTCTGCATGGGGGGAGCGGGCACCCTCTAATGGACACCCCGGAGTCCTGCAGCCAGCTCAGCCCGGCAGGCGGGGCCAGAGAGGTGCTGGGGGCTGTGCAGGGGTGTTGGCGGGGCCCGGCCTCCGCAGGCCACAGGGGCTGTGGGTTTGATACTGGCTCAGGTCTGCCCTGTCCTGGCTTTGTGCTCACTATAGACACGTGGCGTATGAAAGGGAATGTCTATTTAATAAAGGTTCCTGCTAATCGTCTTACCCTTTTTCTGGCTCAAGTTCATCTGTTTCTTAAAGTGTCCCGGAGCCGGGAGATAGCTGGGTTTTAATCTGCGCGAGACCTACCAGGCAGAAGGCGTGCGCGGCGGGGGTGTAAGTAACCCGAGTTGTGCCACCTCCACCGAGAGTCCCTCTCTTCTTCTCTTTCTAGGTGTGGAGCTGTCTTGCATCATCACCGACTCGCAGACAAGAGAGCCCAGGATCGAATGGAAGAAGATCAAAGATGCTCAGACCACATACGTGTTTTTTAACAACAGAATTCAGGGTACGGTGCCGTGGCCCCGCCTTTGTTCCCAGGCCAGACTCTCTCTCCTCCCACTGGTTCTGCATTTTTGCCGTTTTTTTTTTGTTTGTTTGTTTTTTGTATTTTTTGCCTTAACAGAAAAGTCAAACATGTCAGGGTAATGAGAACAGCACATTGAACTGCCCTGTCCCTGTCCCCCGGCTGCAGCAAATGCCGATTCATTAGGGTTTTAATCTCCCCGCTAAGTACCTTTCTGAGGTATCAGCATCAGCATGCTCGCAGGCCCTCTCTTTGTCGTGATCCACGACAGGAGGGGCGCAAGTTACATGAGTTAGAGGGTCACGTGGGCTAGCAAGGAGAGGACAAATGTTTGGGGCAAGCACAGCGCACCGAGAAAGCGCTCGCTAGACCCCTGGCAGGGCTGGCAGGGCGTGATCCTGTGTGAGCCCAGAGGTAGGTGTGGGTGCTCTCCGGCGCCATGACGAGGAGCAGGACAGGTGGCAGGAAAGGCTTCCCGGAAGTGACCTCTGGGCGGAGAAGTGAAGGGAGGCTGGTGAGGCTTGGGGTGAAGAAATGCGTTGGCCTGAAAGCATGATGTGTATAAAAACATGGAAGCAAATGTCAGCTTGGCTTACTAGAGACACTGCAAGGGTTCCCCCATTTGGGGTTGACAAGGAGGGGAGCACGGGGGACTCCAGGTGAAGCTGACCAGGTGTGTCAAGGCCAGCAGGAGGCAGTGAAGCCAGGCTCAGTCCCCAGATGGGCGTGCAGGAGGCAGCGGACCAATGATTCTCTCTCATCATTGATGCTTCTCTCTCCTTCTCCCTTCTTCTCTGAAATCAATATATATCTATAATAATAAAAGCATAATATGCTAATTAGACCAGATATCCTTCCAGATGAAGCCAAGGCTGGTGCCGGGAGCCAGGGGAAGGAAGACCTGCTCTTGCATAAGTTTCGTGCACCAGGCCTCTAGTATCTAAATACAGTGGTGCCTTGAGATACGAGTTTAATTCGTTCCGTAACCTTGAGGCGTGGGAAACTATGAGACGCCCGAGTCGAGGTAAACTGGTGGGTCGTGTGCAGCCAGCCGATCGGCTTGATTACTCGTATCTCAACTGTTGCTCGTATTTCAAAGCAAAAATCACTCGCTTGACGGCTCGAAGCTCAGAAATCTCGTATGTTAGGGCACTCGTATCTCGAGGTACCACTGTACAGGCAGGGGCACATAATGAGTCCTCTCTCACACCAGGCACCGTGCTGGTGCCCAGTGACCTCAGCTCTCACCTCTTAAAGGAACAGGAACAGAAGCCAGTCTTCTCATGGAGGCATCCGGTGCTGGCCCAGAAACTGCCTCCTCCAGGTTACAGAGATCTTGAAAGCGACGTTAGTGCCATTCCCTCTTCCCCCAGGGGACCTGGCCGGCCGAGCAGAGCTGCTGGGGAAAACCTCTCTGCAGATCTGGAACGCGACCCGAAGAGACTCTGCTCTTTATCGCTGTGAGGTGGTTGCTCAAGACGACCCCAAGGAAATGGACGAGATTGTCATCGACTTGACCGTGCAAGGTAGGAATTCATGTGCAGCAAACATGTCCCCCGTTCAGGCCTCAGGAGTTTGTATATTTATGAAAAAAAGATCCTCTGTAGCTCCACCCCTGAAGGTGTCCCGCTTTAGGGAGGGTGTGGAGACCTGGGGTTGCTTGAGTTGGGTGGAAGCTTCTGCCCCTTCCCTCCACGCGCTGTGGGAGGCCCCTGGGGCGGTGGAGGCCTTGGGAACATGCTGTGGGATGATACTGGGAGGGAGGAGGAGACCACACAGGCGGAAGGTGTGGCCATGGGTTGGTGGGCGTGGCCACGAGGCCATGGGCGTGGTCAGAGCTCCCTGCTGGTGCAGATCCCCTGGCTGGCTTTCTTGTTTGGGGAGCGGATTGACAGCAGGCTGGTTGCTGATTTTAAAGAACCGGCTGTGTTTCTCCCACAGTGAAGCCCGTGCCTCCAGTGTGCACGGTACCAAAGGCCGTGCCCGTGGGCAAGATGGCCACGCTGCACTGCCAGGAGAAGGAGGGCTTTCCCCAGCCTCACTACAGCTGGTACCGCAACGACGCGCCCCTGCCCAGGGACTCCCGCGCCAACCCCCGATTTCAGAATTCCTCTTTTGTCATCGACTCCAAAACCGGCACTCTGGTAAGACCCGGGGGAGGTGTGGATGGAAACATCCGCTGGGCAGGGAGACCTGGAGAGAGAGGAGCCAGCGGGAGAAGGGACCCTTTCCATTTAGCCGTGACTCTTACAGGTGCCGGTTTGAATAACCACGTGTGAGACCCAGGAGACAAGCAGAGATCTGGTTAGGGGCTGGAGATTCCATGTAAAATTGTCCACTGTTTCAGGCATGATCATGGTATGGAAGTTATAAAAGACTCCTATCTTCTAGGGAAACGTATGAGCATTTGTGAACAAAAGATGTCTAGTGGACAGGGTGCGGGGGGCAGAGGTGAGGGCAGGTCACCAGCTCTGCGGCCTGGCACGTCTGAGCGCGGAGCCGGCCCGGCTGCAGTGCCAGGGGGCGCGAGGGGCAGGCGACGTCATCCCCCTTCCGGAGTGAGTCACGCGAGCTTCTTGCTCTGGATGCTGCCAGGCTCCGTTCTCCGTACATCAGAGAAGCTGGGAGTTCTCAAGGGAGGGTGTCAGGATTCCAGGAAAGGACCGGACAGGGACCTGCAAAGGGACCTGCAAGTGCAGGAAGCCGGGCGGCGGAGCAGACACTGCCCGTGGGCAGGGGGAACCTCCTCTCGCCTGACAGGCCTCCCCTCTCCTTGTCGTGTCCCGGCCAGGTGTTCAGCGCGGTGCGCAAGGAGGACTCGGGGCAGTACTACTGCATGGCTTCCAACGACGTGGGCTCGGCCAAGTGCGAGGCGCAGGAAATGGAAGTCTGTGAGTGCCTCCCGAAAAGACTGCTTTTCTCCTTAGACTGGCGCGCGGCTGCGTGTTTGCATTTAGAGTCAGGCCGTGCGTGCGGACAGCTGTGGGCAGCCGACTGCGTCACCACGACCACTGTAGTGCAGGCCGGTGAGACAGCAAGGACAGCTGCGTGGTGACCGAGTGTCCTGTGCAGGGTGCTGGCCTCCTCCAGACAGACTTTCCACTGCTGTTGGTTGGAGACATGGCTCATTATGTCCCTTGTAGCTGATTTTAATAACTTCATTATTTGTAATTGATAACAACATCAGGTTGTGTCGTCTTCGGAAACGCATCCGGTGGTAGGATTGGCAGGGAGCTGAGGCTCGGTCTGAGCCCCAGGAGTCACCCCGTTGTGGATGATGCTGCCTCTGCGGTGCTGTTCTCAGGGGAGGTGCTGAGCCGGATGGGGCAGGTGGGGCCGCCAGACGCAGGCAGGGGGCTGAGCCCACCCCAGAGCAGTTTTCCAAACATCGGGGACCACGGGTTCTCATTCAGAATCCAGGCCCCGCCGCGCACAAGGACCATCTCTGGGAGGTCGGGAAGGTCACTGAGAGAGCTTTTTGGGGTGCTCCTCGCCTGTCAGGTTTGAGAAGCTCCACTGTCGGGGAGGATGATCTGGGCTGTGCTCCAGACCTGGCGAATCTATAGGGATCGGGCTTGGGACCTGAGGTTTTAAAATGTAAATGGCCAGTTGACTTAGGTGTAAACCACGTTGAGAACCACTGCCTGCGGAGGGGGATTTGTGGCAGCAGCCCCTGCACTTCCCTTTGTGCAACACACACAGTGGAAAGGCCTCAGTGGCTGCCCACGGAATGCGACTGAGCTCCTCTGCGCACTGTCCAGCAACAAAAAAGGGGGGTCCCGGCTTCCGAGAAGGGGGCTCGTGGGTACCAGGCCGGGCATCCAGAGAGCGGCCATGCTCTCACCTGGACTTTCTGCCGCCTGAAACTAGCTCTCTTCCCTGATCATTCCCTGCACAGGGAGCCCTGAGAATGAGGGGGTTTCTTCCGGAGCCAGGCTCCTCGTTCTGTGTACAGTGTGTCCATCTCCCCGAGTGGTAACACTCAGGATTTAGCCAGAGGAGCGTTCAGGCTCTGTACACGCCAGGCCTCTTTCCAGCCTTCCACGTGAGGACGGCCACGTGCCCCGAGTGCTCTGGGAGAGTCTGCGTGTCCGCACCCGTCCCTCTGGCTGGGGGCGGCCTGGCGCGGGAGGCGGCACAGCGGGGTGAGGTGCTCGGTGAGACCCGGTAGTGTGGACCCTCTCCTCTCCCTCCCTTCCGTCCAGACGACCTGAACGTGGGCGGGATCATCGGAGGCGTCCTGGTGGTCCTGGCCGTGCTGGCCCTCATCACGGTGGGCATCTGCTGCGCGTACCGGCGCGGCTACTTCATCCACAAGCAGGACGAGGAGAGGTGAGCCCGCCGCTCATGGGAGGCATCGGGCACACGCGGGCATTAACGCGATCCCGGCCATCGCTCACCTGCCCTCTTCTGTTGCAGTTTCAAGAGTCCCGGGAGGCCCGACGGAGTTAACTACATCAGGACAGACGAGGAGGTACGGGGCGAGGCGACAGGTCACTGGGGAAACACCCAGGACTCGAGGGCTCCCCAGCAGGGAAAAAGGGACATCCCTTCTGGGGAGCCAAGTGGGTCCCACAGAAAAAAGACCCCCAAGTTACATTCCAGACGCTGAGCCCTGCACAGCACACGTGCCCGCTAACGGCCTTTACGGCTGCGGGTCTTGTTCCTTGTTAGGATGCTCAGGCTGATCCGTCCTGCCCGTTTCTCCTCCAGGGAAATGGCATTTAGACACACCCACCATTCCCCTTCCCCTTCCCCTCTGCCCACCGGCCCCTCGGTTTGTATTGAATGCATGGGAGGGTGGCCGTCTTCTAACCCTGTGCTGGCCTTGCAGGGCGACTTCAGACACAAGTCGTCGTTTGTGATCTGAAAGCGGACGGGCGGCTGAGAGCACACGCAATACCTCCACCAGGAACTCCTCTCGGGCACCGGAGGCCAGCGCACCCGACAGAGCTAGACACGCGTGCGAAAGCTTTTCGTTTTGGCCAAAGTTGATCGCTACTCCTTTCCTACTTTTTAACCAGCCGCATGAATAAAAGCATTTTCCTCAAGATGGGCTCAGGCATCACAGGAAAAGAACCGAGCGAGCTCACCGGGCTGGCTCCCAGCTCAGACTGCCGGTACCCTGGCCCGGGAAGCCGGTTCCTTTGCCGCTTGCCGTTCGTTGGTCAGCCGGGGCGAGCGCCCTGTGAGGGGGGACGAGGAGGGAGCGGGGTGTGGCGGCGGGGATCCCCGCAGGATGTCCTGCAGCTGCACTTTGAATCAGTGCATCCAGAAAAAGAGGCTTTTTGGCCGTGACCTCGCCTCGGTGGCCCCGACAGTCTGCACCGGCCCTTCTGCAAGGCGCCTCCGTGTTGCCCTGTCCATCTTGGGAATCCTCCTGGATCAACACTTACACAACACAACCAACCAAAATCAGAAAGGCGAACTGCTTGCGGGGAGGGGCCTCCTTCCCCCCTGCTCGTCGCCCGTGGGTGTCCACGGGCACCTCCCCACTCAGCCCACGCGTGACATGGTACTAAAACGTCCTGCTTTTTTTATGGGTGTTTGTTTTATAGAGTTTTACATTCTAAATTTTTGCTAAACATGTATTTTTGGTTATTGAAAAGAAAATTTCTATTTAAACTGTACATACGTTGTCATACGATGTTGAATAACCTATTTTTTTAAAGAAAAAGTTCAGCTTGCGGTAGGAGTTCCGAGCTGCTCGTGTGTCAAACGGAAAACGTAAGCAGTCAGAGCATCTTAACCCACGGCGTCCTCACGGTGACTTGCGGAGCCATTCCTTCCACGAGTGCTTGAGCGTTTTTTTCGAGAAGTTACGCCCTCGATACGTCAGACCACGTTGCCTAGGGAGCCTTTAAAATTCCAGCTGAGTGATGTCAGAGTTGTCATCTCTCCAAGGACAACTCTTGGATCGGCCATGAACTGCCTCCCCCTTAGGTCCCCACCACCACCTGTGGCCGGAGACCACCCCGAAGCTGTCGGTCACGTGCAGACCCCATCGGTCAGCTCCCGGGGTCGTGTCATATGCCCCCGAGTGGGTGTGGGCTGCTAACTCCGGAGGCCGCCAGCACGTCCACGCCACCGCCGATGCCGCCCTGGCTGGGTGCTGACCAGCTTCATTCTGCTGTTCACACGCTGGCCCTTGGCCCAGCCCAACCCGGGACAGGGGAGGCGTCCGTCCAGGAAGGTGGCCCTCCTCGCGTGGTCTCGGAGCCACAGCCCTTGCTGGTTGCGGATGGCTCACGAACCGGAAGCTACTGCTGTTTGGTTTTTAAGTGTCTTTAACTTATTTGTGTGGTTCGTAACACTGTGCAGGCCGAAGGCAGTTCTGAGTCCAGTCTGCCAGCTTTCCTTTTAAAGAAGACGAGTGCCACCTGCCCTCTCTGCCAGGACCGCGGGCTGTGTTCGCCTGGCAGTGGAGCCGGGGCAGCGCTGATGGTGAGCAAAGTGCCGGCCTGAATCCAAGGCCGAGCTCTGGTTCTGAGCTTCCAGTGTCCTCCACCCGGCCCTGCCCACGCCGCGGGGATGCAGGGAACGCGCCTTCCTGCTGTGGGAGCCGGTCTTGCGGGTTCGCTGCCGTTCGCTCGTGGAGTGGTTCGAGGCAAAGAGCCCCTTGGAGGGAAGCCCTGGCTCCTGGGGGTAGCTGTCACGTAGGACATAGTCATCTTGGGGTGACGCTTCAACCATCTTTTAACTGTTTATACTTGGAGGGCTTTTAATTGGAGACTGTGTTGACTTTTGATGTGAAATACTCTGCCACGGGCTAGGTGGCAGGAGCAGTCGGCAGCTCTTCGTGCCCGCTCACTGGTACCGCTCTCCTGCGTCCGTACCGAATGCATAGGATGAGGATGAGAATGCACCTTCACTTCCTTTTGGCAGGAAGGGATAGCGGCCCTGTTTCTCTCCTTCTTGGGGATCAGTACTCTGGCCTTGATCTTGGTCGTCACAGCGCTAAGGCAGCCTTATTGCCTCTCGTCTTATGCCTGAAACCTACCCTGGTGCCACGTGAACGGGGTCTGACAGGAGAGAGAAGTGAAGCGTGGATCTGGGACTAAAAGTGTAGACAGAGAAGAAACATTCATGGTTTTCGAATGTGAATGTGATGGAGGCATGAGCTTATCCGCGGCCGGGGCCTGCGGCGTGGCTGTGCGTAGGTGTGCAGACTTGTACTAACACCCCCTAAATCAGTATGTGTTAAACCTCATTTATAAAAGCTTTAAAAAAATCCACTTTGCCTCGTTCTTTCTTATTTCGTCTCGTGTTGGGTTTGCCCGTCTCCCCAGCATCTCCAGGTGCGCACACAGCCCGCCACCACACATCCACAGACTGCACAGGAGGGGTTCACTCGGGCAGCTGTGACTCCCGTGTGTCACAGCTCACATCGGGAGAGCTTGGGCAGGTCACAAGGATAGTCCGCCCCTCAAAATCCTGACATTAACACATTGCGGACCAATAGTTTTCTTGCTAGCTTTACCCATTGGCCAGATAAGTTTCTATTGAATGAGTACAAAAAACGTTTTACATAAACGTTAAAGGCATGCTTTAAATTAAATAGCCATTGCACTTTGAAGTTCTGTGTTCTGACAAGCTAATACCTTTTTAAAGAATTCTCGTGATTGGCCACAAGCCTTAGAACAGAAAACACGAGAATTCTCGTGATCTGCCCGCAATGTGTTAAAACACTGTCACAGTGCCCGGCGCGCCTGTGGTCTGGGAATCAAAAGTGAGCATCGGGGCCTTGGGTCGTTGCTGGTGGAAACAGACATGCGTGTGTGCAGGCTACCTGGCGGGCCCACAGGAGAGACGGAGCCACCTCGCAGGTGCAGACCGCCGGTGCTGCTTGGGGGAGGGGCTGTAGGCTTTCATCAGCAGGACTAGGTCCGTACACTTAGAGGGACACCTGAGGTGAGGAGGCAGGCACGTCTGTCTGGGGACATAGGCACTGAAATTTAAGGACAGACAGTCATTATTTTAACTTGAAAGAGCCTTAAATATGTTATGTAAATGGAAATGACTACCGATAAAAGCCCCGTTCTAAAAAAAAAAAAAAATTCTATTGCAATAGAATCCTGTAAGACTGTATGTATGCTTTATTGTTGTTTTAGAAAGCTGTACACTTTTTAAAATAGGCAGTTCATAAATAAGAATAGAAAATATATTACAACCAGAATCTTGTCATACCCACAGGGAACGACCCACTAGAAAGGATTCCTATCGGCTAGCAGGCTGGATCTGTACACGAGAAAGCCAGCGTGTCCCGCGGTGTTCCTTAGGGACCATCGGGACGGGCTGGATGCTGCCAAGTGGAGGAAAGGTAAAACGGTACACGGCTAAGGCATTTCTCTGTCACTTTACAATTTTTACCACATCCTCCTGGAGGGACGGAACCGGCTGGAGTCATGGCCCGAGTGCCGGGACACGTAACCAAGGCGCTCGCTCCGGGCAGCGACACGGGGCCTGTCCCCGTGCAGAAACGTCTCCCCGGCCCCGCTTCTAGTTGGCCGCTTTCAGGGGCGCCTTCCGGAGGGACCTCTTGCTGGGGAGGGGGTTGTCTTTATCTCTCGCTGGAGACTTCACGTTCCACTGCGGCGGCTGCGGGGGCCTGAGGGGGGAGAGAGACACTCACTCTGGGGCTGAGGGAGAAAACTCGGACAGAACGACTCTGCGAGGGCTCATGCGCAACTTACGGCTTATCCGGCGACGAGAGACATAAAGTATTTCCTTGGTTCTGGGCTTCAGTTTTCTCTGAAAGGGAGTCAGACACACACGGTTAGGCTGCCCAGGACTCCAGATGGCTAAGGCAGCAGATGGGGGGTGGGGTGGGGGAGGGGACTTGCCTCTGACGGGAAAAGGGGTCCGGGGTGGTGTGCCGATGTAGCTGACTCCCGCCTCAAACGTGACGTCCCCGATGGTCT
>PVJN01062438.1:0-11015 GCA_004026805.1 Lasiurus borealis | reverse complement strand
TAACTTCATTGTCTAAATTAGTGCTGGCCACAGGTTCTGAGCAGTCTCTGCTTCTTTCACTGGCATTAATATCATCAGCAATATTAACCCTAGAAATGAAGATTAAAAAAATCAGATCAGGTCAAATTTTGAATATGTAATGCCTTTAAAATAAACAATGATCTGAAACTTTTACTTATTAAAGAAAATACACCCTTTCCATAAAAATCCACTCTCTCTTTATCCTGCCACGTTTCATTAAATGCACTAAGTTTATTTTTGTCTCTCCATGGGATGTTATAAGAAATGTACCTTATTTGTTATCCCTTTTGAAAACTGAATGGTGCCCTTGTTGGTGTGGCTCATTTGGTAGGAGCATGCACCAAAAGGTCACAGATTCAATTCCTGGTCAGGGCATATACCTAGGTTGCAGGTCCTATCCCCAGCCCCAGAGGCAATGAATTGATGTTTCTCTCTCTCCCTTTCTCTCTACATCCCTTCCCCTCTCTCTAAAAAAAAATCAATGAAAATGTCCTCAGATGAGGATTTAAAAATATAAAACAAGCAGATGAATAGCTTTAAAAATAATTTATGTACCAAAATAACAATTTTCCTTAAAAATGTCCATTCTCAATCATAATAAGCACCTATTTGTTTAATTAAAATACAAATCTAGCACTAGACACCATAGTATCCAACACTTTATCAAGTACAATATCTTCCTACTGCAGATTTTTCATCTTACATAATTTAGAATATACAAAACTCTGCAGGTTTTTGTTTACAAAGACAATCACTACTGAGAGAACATGAGTGGTAAAAATAAGAATATTGTCTAAGCATGCGCATAGGTTTTCAACATCTCTAGCCAAGCTAAGGGCAAACTCTAAGGATCCTGCTTATATTATATCCTTTGAAACATTTTCCCACTTTTTCCTACCTTTTTTCCTTCATATTCAGCCCAAATACTCCCTACAGATCCAGTTCTACCAGTTTTCTTTTTTTTCCCCTTAATCCTCACCAGAGAATATTTTTTTCCATTGATTTTTAGGGAGTGTAGAGACAAGGTAAGACAGAGAGAAACACATAGATTAGTTGCCTTCTACACAAGCCTCAACCAGGGCCCAGGCTAGAGAAGACCCTGCAACCGAGGTATGTACCCTTGACCAAAATCAAACCCAGGAACCTTTAATCTACAGGCCAACGCTCTATTCACTGAACCCAAATGGCTAGAGCAGTTCTATCAGTTCTAATCATGCCCTGAAAGAAGACAAACCAGGGCCATTGCTTAGAGCTGCACAGGCTGGTGATGCCATCCACGCAACCAACATGACACACCTGCAGTTTTGCAATATGGTATTCCTAAAATAAGCATATTCCTACCATTGGTCTTCATGCTTCAATTTTTTGTTTCATTTCACATTTAATAGCTATTCCAATTTTATTTCATATTTAATAGCTGTTCTAGACATATTTCGTCTTTTAAAAATATATTCCTTAAAGAAAATCTTTATCCAATAATCTGTTTTTCTTTATCTTCCTATGAATCCTCCAAATTTGGATACATCTTTTTCAACTGTCCCCAAAATAAAATATTATAAATAAAAACTATGAAATCATTGCACATGGTCTCAAAGAAAGGCACCTATATATCCTGCAGTGCAAGACTGAGGTAAAAGGACATAAGATGAGGCTTTCATTCATTTAAGGATAACAAGTCATATTAAAGAATAGAATTACATCACATAACAGTACATAGAGGTATTTTAAACTTATATAAATTCAACTATTAATGGCTACTCTTAAGAAAAAAAAAAAGAAACACAACCATGTAGGAGAAAGGAGGCTAGTGGCAGGGGATAACAATTTAAACAGGAAGAGATGATTCTGCTCACCATGCCATTCAATGATCACATGCATCAGGAGTGATATCCATCTCCTGTCTCTGTAACCTATCTGTCTAGATCCCTGCTTGTTTCTCTTGGTGTGACCCTGTTGCACAGAGATCTAACTTTTTTAAAGTATTTTTCATATAACACAGTCTGTAAAGGTAAGCTAACTACTTTATCTGATGTTCTGGGAGGAAAACCTAGCTGTGTTGGAGTTAATAAACAATTTCATTTCAGAGATTTTCTATGTACATATATGTATATGTAATACTAGGGGCTCAGTGCACAAAATTCAGGCACAGGTGCAGTCCCGAGGCCTGGCTGGTGATCAAAGCATGAGCATCTGGCATGAAAGGGCAGGTCCCAGCTGACCTGTGGGCCCTAGGCAGTACCTGGGCCCCCACACATCTCCTTCCTCCTGAGTCACGGCACCCGAGTCCCCACATGGAGATGTGGTGAGTGTGGCCAGATGCTACAGGCCAGGGTGCAGTGTGGGCCTCTGGCCACCTAGAGGCACCTCACAGAAGCCAAGAGGGCAGTGCACTCTCCCACCCAGCCGTGCAGACCTGCTACTGCATGAACACACAGGGAGGCATCTGTGGCTCAGCTCACCCAGAAGAGGCCACAGAGGCTTCCCCAGTGCACAAAACCTGGCATTCTGGGGAGGGTAGCAGGTGGAATGAGCGCGAGCTTGGCAGACATCCCGCATTCTCACCACACCTCTGTCCTCATCACCCCACCAAGGAGCTGGCGAGAGGTTGCAGCCCCCTGCCCAGGCACTGTAGGAGGTTGGTCACCACCACCCACCCTCAGTTCCCTGTCCCACCCTGGGGCCCAGCCCTGATCGGGCAATCAGGGCCTGCCTGCCAGCCTGGGGGAGGAATTAGGAAGTTGCCCAGCAGGCCCCATCTGGCAATCAGGGCCAAGGGAAGCTCCTGCTTTAAGCGTCTGCTCCCTAGTGGCCAGTGCATGTCATAGCAACTGGTCATCCTGTCCTAACAGTTGCTTAGGCTTTTATATTACTAGTATAGACTAGTATAAATAATTTACATACAAGTATATACAAAGTCACTTTTCACACAAACTTCCAGAAATCTCTAAGATGAGACCCCATTATTTAAATAAAGTTTTTTAAAGATAACAAAACAATTTTATAATAGCAATAAAATGTTTTTAAAAATTCTTACTGGTTATTAGATCCTTCCCCATCACAATTAATACTTTCTGCTTCATTATTACACACCAGACTTTGCTGTTGTAAATTAAGATCATGATCTATGCTGCTCTGCAGATCAAAAAGGTGCTGTTCCACAGCTGTTCTAATTGTTCTGTCTAAAATGCTACAAAACAGAACACATTTTAGTGAGACGCAGTCATCCTAACTACATATTTCACCACATAAAATAAATGTTAATGTGACCAGTAAAACAAATTATTATTAATTTTAAATGAGTAAGCAAGAGAGTAAAAAGAAATACATAGAAGGAATACACAACATAGGCTCAAATTTTAAAATGAAATTTGCCCTAATAGATATTATACAAATCAATCATAATATCACTATTACTACTGAGGTGGGAAGGACAAGTGTCAATAATTCATCCTTACTACTATATAGTCACTTAAATACTTTTCAAAGCTATGTTTATAAAGCAAAATAATTTACCATGCTCAGTTAAGTAAAAGAAAGAAAATGTAAGGGTATTATTCCTATTTTTTACGTGAAGTCTATTTCTTTTCTTTTTTTTCCTTTTCTTTTTATTTTAAACAAATTTGTTGCTACACTTATTTATGCATTCGTTGGCTGATTCTTATATGTTCCCTGAATGGGGATTGAACCTGCAACCATGGCGTATCGGATGATGCTCTAACCCACTGAGCTTACCTGGCTAGGGCTAAAGTTTACTTCCTCAAGAAAATAATAAAAAAGCTCTAACAGTTTTCAATCTTAGTGCCTTCTTCATTTGTTTCTACTACTGTATATAAACTACTAACTAGTTTTACTGTGTTATATACAATCCTTCCTCTAAAGGAAGCACAATAAATACATGATTTTCATTTGTACTATTCAATAATTTTTTTTTTTAACTTTTGAATTGTCTTCTATAAGTATAACTACTTACTCTGCAGAGGCTGGTAAGATGCTGGTGGGAGATATGTGGGCACTGTAATCAAAGAAAGAAATTAGCTATAAAACTTTAAAATACTAAACAACTTCAAACTATGCTGGAAACTGCCATATTTGTACTACACTGACACAACCAGAAGAGCATGCAGTTAGTTTTATGTTCATCTCTAGCAGAGTATGATACTAATTTTCTAAAGAAATTACCTTTTCACAAGTAAACAGACCCTTAAAAACATTCTCCCTCCTGTGTGTGTGAAGTGGGGGTGTGAAGTGGGTGTGTGCCAGCTACTACATCTGATACTCACTTAGAAAAACACTTATTCTACATCTTGAGGAAAAACTGACTACTGGCCCAATAAAAGTACCCATGTAGGATAGTGTGATGATTTCCATACTGGCCCTATATGCCTTGCCAGAAGTAATAGTATTTGCTATTACTCAGAGGATATTCTCAAGCAACAATCCGGAAAGGCAAAACCTAGCCGTTTTTCGTGAAGTGATTAGAGTGTCGGCTCTTGGACTGAAGGGTTCTAGGTTTGATTCTGGTCAAGGGTATATACCTTGGTTGCAGGCTTGATCCCCAGCCCCAGTTGGGGCATGTGCAGGAGGCAACCAATAATGTCTTTCTCATATCGATGTTTCTTTCTCTCTCTCTCTCTCTCTCTCTCTCTCTCTCTCTCTCTCTCTCTCTCTCTCCCTCCCTCTCCCTCTCCCTTCCCACTGCCCTAAAAAAAAGGGGGGAAGGAGGGGGGGAATCCTCAGGTAAGGATTAACAAAAATAAATAAATAAATCTGTTTTTAAAAAGAAATATGTAAGAGTTTGCATTTTAAAATAAAAGATATCTATGTTGTAACTGAAATTTTCTTAGCAAGATTAAAGTTTTTCTTGTTTGATTTAGTGGTTGAGTGAATCTACATCTAGAATAAAATGCTCAAAAGCTGAAGTTCTTTCAACTGAAATACTACCTTGTTGATGCTGTAACACTATTTGCTTCCAGGATGTTTTCAGTCATCCTTACTTGTACCACCTCTGACATGTCATTTGATTTTTCTGCTCCCTCTTCTGGAAGTTCTTCTATATGTTCCAGCTTTTCATCTTCCTCTTCTTCCTCAGAAAGTTCATTAACCTATATAAAAGAAAACAGAGAATTAAAATTTCATCAAACTAGAAAAGAATAAAAAATAAAAATTCATAAACTGTTAATTACATTACCTATGATGTACTATTCTAACAAAACTTTAAACACATCTCATTTTTTACTTCATTTCCTAGTGCCAAAAATCAATGGAAAATATCCTTGGGTAGGGGTTCACAAAAAGAGAAAGAAAAAAAAAAGAGCTGGCCAAACCAGTTTGGCTCAGTGGATAGAGCGTCAGCCTGTGGACTGAAAAGTCCCCAGTTCGATTCGGTCAGGGGCATGTATCTTAGTTGCGGGCACATCCCCAGTGGGAGGTGTGCAGGAGGCGGCTGATTGATGTCTCTCTCTCATCGATGTTTCTAACTGTCTATCCCTCTTCCTTCCTCTCTGTAAAAAATCAATACAATATATTTAAAAAACAAAAAGCTGAAATAAACAAACAAAAAGAAATTTTTAAAAAAGGGATGGATTATATTAGTTTGGATAAGAGTAAACATTAAAAAGGTAAATAAAAATGCTTTCTCTCACTCCACACTTATCTTCAAAAGTTCTTCTGATTCTCTCCTTGTCAATTTGATCTTCCGCTTATCAACAGTCTATTCTGTTCATAAGTTATTCTGAACCTGCCCTATATATATGCAGCTACTTCAACTCCTCGTCCATTCTAACATCTCTTCTTTCTTTGCTATAATTCCCCTCTCTAGGGTCTTATGAAATACCTCCAATCCACACTCCAGCTTGTGGAGAACGCTCCTACCTGCCTTCTCAAATGTATACAGAAACATAATTATCACCTACATCTTCAAACCATTCTACTGTATTCATATTCATTTAAGGACCCCATGACTCTGGGCCATTTTTCAAACACACCCTATTCATCATATTCAGCCCTCTCTCTCATACTATTACTAAAAGTTAAAAAGATTCTAACAGCCAACTAGTTGCATTACTAGGATGAAACTCCAAAAGAAGAGAGCACTAGACAAACTTGCTTCTTCCAAATATCAAAACCAGGAGGAAAACAGAAGCACTGCCAGGAGGCATCAGATCTGCCCACATCCTATCTAATAATAGAGTAATATGCAAACTGACTGTCACTCAAATACACAAGATGGCTGCCCCCATGTGGACACAAGATGGCCTACAGGGCAGTTGGGTGGGACCAGCCCTGCAGGGGAGGACAGTTGGGGGGAACCAGGACTGCAAAGAAGGGCAGTTGTGGCCAGCCGAAGAGGGCCATTGGGAGGGACCAGGCCTGCAAGGGAGGGCAGTTAAGAGTGACCAGGCCAGCAGAGGAGGGAAGTAGGGGGCGACCGGGCCTGCAGGGAAGACAGTTGGGGGGGACTCAGGCTTGCAGGGGAGAGCAGTTAGGGGGAACCAGGCCTGCAACGGAGGCCAGTTGGGGTGGTCAAGACTCAGAGGAGCTGCAAAAGGCTGAGGTACAGAAACGTGCACACAGTACTCAGCTGGGTAGTTAGGGGCGACCAAGCTGGCAGAGGAAGAAAGTTGGGGGCAACCAGGCCTGCAGGGGAGGGCAGTTAGGGGTGACTGGGTTGGCAGGGAGTGCAACTGGGGGCACTAGGCCTGCAGGGGAAAACAGGCCTGTAGGAGGTGGCAGTTAGGGGAAACCAGGCTGGCAGAGGAGGACAGTTAGGGGTGACCAGGCCAACAAGGGAGGGCAATTAGGGGCAATTGGACTGGCAGGAGAACTGTTAGGCATCAATCAGGCTGGCAGGGGAGAGGTTAGGGGGTGATCAGGCTGGCAGGCAGAAGTTGTTAGAGGTAATCAGGAAGGCAGGCAGGCGAGCAGTTGGGAGCCAGCAGTCCTGGATTGTGAGAAGGATGTCTGACTTCCCTCGAGGAGTCCCAGAGTGGAGAGGGTGTAGGCTGGGCTGAGGGACAACTCCCAACCCATGCACAAATTTCGTGCACCAGGCCTCTAGTTTTTATTTAGAGAGGAAGGGAGAGGGATAAAGAGTTAGAATCGTTGATGAAAGAGAGACATCGATCAGCTGCCTCCTGCACACCCCCAACTGGGGAATGTGCCCGCAACCCAGGTACATGCCTTTGACCAGAATCAAATCCAGCACCTTTCAGTCCACAGGTCAACGCTCTATCCACTGAGCCAAACTGGTTTCGGCAGGCCTCTAGTTTTTAAATATGTGGATAAGAAATTAGTATCATTTAAGTTAGAATAACTTAAAAATACAATCAAATTGTGCTGCGTTTTGGTAGATTTTACTTTCACTCAATACCTTATCAATGCAACCTCACAAGTCAAACTGAAATTATCAAATCTGCTTTAAAGAAAACAAACTTTCAAAAATCAGTTCTTCTATTACTTGCAATCCACATATAAGTCAGAAAATGTTTTCTGGTAATTATCAATACAAACACAGATAATTAAATATACACATAGTGGGAGGAAACTAAAATGGCAGCATAGGTAAACACCTAAACTGCTGCCCTGCACAACAATGTCAAAACTACAATGAAAAGACAAAACAGACACCATCCAGAACCACAGGAAAGCTGGCTGAGAGAAATTCTACAACTAGAAGAAAAGAGGAAAGCACATTGAGACTCAGAGGAGCTGCAAAAGGCTGAGGTACAGAAACGTGCACACAGAGAGGATGGGCAGCTGTGAGCACAGGCGGCTGAGTACTCAGCTGGCTTTCTAAAGCTGGAGGGAAATGGAAGATCCCGATTGCATTGAACTCCAGTCCTGGGCGAGACCTGGGAAACCAGACTCATTTGGGTGGAATCTGGACTGTCAGGAAAAGAGAAAGCACACTGAGACTTGGGAGCTACAGAAGGCAGAGGTCTGGAAGTGCATGTGTGCAGAGGGCTAACTACTGAATGCACAGGTGGCTGAGCGCACAGCTGCTTTCTAAAGCGTGAGGGAGATGGAAACTCTTGGCTGCGCTGAACTCTGGTTCCGGGCAAGTTTCTGGGAACCCTAACTCATTGAGGGAGAAACTGGACTGTCTGGCAGCGGGCAAAACTGGAGGGCAGCTTTCTCTCAGAGGTGCTTGCAGTAATTACCGAGGGACACTGAGACACAGGGGTCTCATAGGACAGGGCTGTCTGCCCCACCCTGAAACTCTGCCCCATCTAAGCTGAGCAAAGAGGCTTTTGCAATTTTGCAAGTCTTGTCTCATAAGAGTGTCTCTCCAGCACAGTTTTCCCAGAGTAGGCACAGGTGATCCTCACAGCCAATTGGCCTGGAGGTCAATTCCTCCCAGTAATACCAACAGCAATCAAGACTTAACTACAACAAGGCTGAGCACACAGTTCACAAAGGGGTGCACCAAGAGAGTCCACCTCAGGTAACTGGGGAGGCTGAGCCACTGGGCCCTATAGGACACCTAACACACAAAGCTACTCTACTAACTCAGGGAAGTAGCAAAAATGCAGAGACAAACAGATCACAAATGAAAGAAATGGAGGAAAGCAAACAACTGGATATAGAGTACAAAACCATAGTTATAAAAATAAAAAATATTATACAGAGACCTAACAGCAGATTAGAGGAATGCAAGACTCAAGTCACAGATTTGAAATACAAAGAAGCAAAAAACACTCAGCCAGAAAAGCAAAAAGAAAAAGAATAAGAGAATCCAAAAAATTTGAAGATAGTGTAAGGAGCCTCTGGGACAGTGGTTCTCAACCTTCCTAATGCCGCAACCCTTTAATACAGTTCTTTATGTTGTGGTGATCCCCAACCATAAAATTATTTTTGTCACTACTTCATAACTGTAATTTGCTACTGTTATGAATCTTAATGTAAATATCTGTGTTTTCTGATGGTCTTAGGAGATCCTGCTAGCTGTTCGCGACCCACAGGTTGAGAACCATTGCTCTGTGACAACCTCAAGCGTACCAACATCAGAATTATGGAGGTGCCAGAAGAAGAGAGAGAGCTGAAAATCTATTTGAAGAAATCATGAATGAAAACTTCCTCCACCTGGTGAAAGAAATAGACTTACAAGTCCAGGAAACACAAAGAACCTCAAACAAAAGGAATCCAAAGAGGACCACATCATAATTAAAATGCCAAGAGCAAAAGACAAAGAGAAATATTAAAAGCAGCAAGACAAAAACAGTTTATTACCTACAAGGGAGCACCCATACAACTGTCAGCTGATTTCTCAACAGAAATTATGCAGGCCAGACGAGAGTGG
Organism: Lasiurus borealis; assembly: GCA_004026805.1. Taxonomy (NCBI): domain Eukaryota; kingdom Metazoa; phylum Chordata; class Mammalia; order Chiroptera; family Vespertilionidae; genus Lasiurus; species Lasiurus borealis. The sequence goes on along the minus strand of PVJN01062438.1, from coordinate 1,696 downwards.
CAAGAAATATTCCAAGTGATGAATAGCAAGAACCTACAACCAAGATTACTCTATCCAGCAAAGCTATCATTCAAAATTGAAGATCAAATAAAGAGCTTCATAGATATGAAAAAGCTAAAGGAGTTCATCAACACCAAACGAGGATTATATGAAATGCTGAAAGGTACTCTTTAAGAAGAGGAAGAAAAAGAAAAAGGTAAAGATAAAAATTATGAACAAGTGAATCTAAAAATCAAGTGAATTGCCGAGACTAGTTTGGCTCAGTGGATAGAGCGTCGGCCTGGGGACTGAAAGGTCCCAGGTTCGATTCCGGTCAAGGGCATGTATCCTGGTTGCAGGCACATCTCCAGTAGGGGGCGTGCAGGAGGCAGCTGATCGATGTCTCTCTCTCATCGACATTTCTAACTCTCTATCCCTCTCCCTTCCTCTCTGTAAAAAATCTATAAAATATATTTAAAAAATAAAAATAAAAATAAAGTGAATTAAAAATCTGATGAACAGAATAAACTGGTGAATATAATAGAATCAGGGGCATAGAAAGGGAGTGGACTGACATTTCTCAGGGAGAAAGGGGTGAGAGAGGTGCAGGGAGAGAATGGACAAAAATCATATACCTATGGATGAGTACAATGAGGGGAGGAGGTCAAGAAAGAGGGAGGGGTGGCAGCCAGGTGGAGGGGAGCTATTGGTAGAGAAAAAAGAGGAACAATTGTACTAATATGAACAATAAAGATTTATCAAATAAAAAAAAATACTTACATGAAGAAAACATGAAAAACTAAGGAAAATATGAACCCCAAATATTAAAAGAACTTATCCAAGAAAGTTCACAAAAGTATAGGAACTCTTAAACAAAAGCTGAGCTACACAGAAAATAAAATTCCTAATTCACAAGAAAATGGGAGACATCTGTAATACTATTAACAATAAACTTTTTTAAAAAAGTTAAATAAAAACAAAACAAACCTCTTAATTCATATAATCAGAGCTAAGACCTATAAAAATTAATGAAAATCTGTATGATAAACTACCTTTCAAGAAATGCTAACAAATGTCCATCATGGGTGGGAGGTTATCAATCAAAGACCTTGTATGCATAGATATATAACCTTTGGACACAGACAACAGGGTGGTGAAGAACTGGGGTGGAGGCTAGGGGCTGGCTGGAGGGGGTCAATAGGGGAAGCATGGGGACATATGTAATACTTTCAATAAGAAATTAGTTTTTGCCGAAACCGGTTTGGCTCAGTGGATAGAGCGTCAGCCTGCGGACTGAAAGGTCCCAGGTTCGATTCCAGTCAAGGGCATGTACATTGGTTGCGGGCGCATCCCCAGTAGGGGGCGTGCAGGAGGCTGCTGATCGATGTCTCTCATCGATGTTTCTGACTTTCTGTCCCTCTCCCTTCCTCTCTGTAAAAAAATCAGTAAAATATATTAAAAAAAAAATTCACCAAAGTTTATACCAAGCCTTTGAGAGCAATTTTTTTTTTAATTCTTCCTCCAAGTAGAATATTTAAAATATTTTTACCTGTTCAGTAATTGAACTCAAATCATTAGATGAAAAGTCTTCCTCTTCATTTTCAAAAAACTCATAGTAATTTTCCAGAAGTCCAGCCATTATCCTGCTCATTATTTCTTGCTCTTTCAGATCTTCCACATCTGTATAAATGCTAAGAATAAAAGTCCAAATTGAATT
>PVJN01062437.1:0-11015 GCA_004026805.1 Lasiurus borealis | reverse complement strand
CTACAAGTCACTGGTGTGATAGATCATTTTTTCCTCTAAGGAATTGCTCAGTTGTTTGATGAAGTTAACCAAACCTGTCAACTCTGTATGTGATATCTTATTGAGTTAGGAAAATAGGGATGCCTTCTCAATAAATCTGAGTGCAAAAGTCTTCACTAGCTAACTTCATGTATTGTAACTGTGGTCATAAGGTGACTACCACTTGATGTCTTCAAAATGGTTCAAAATATTCTCCTATCCATTTGGAGATAAAAATTACAGAAAATATTTTAACATTAAAAAAATAAACTTGCTATCATTTTATATTCAGCACATCCCTTATAATACTCTGGCAATGTGTTTTTAGGTATCAATAAACACATTATAACACTCTATAGTAAAAAATATTTTCAGATTTTCTATTATTCTGTAACATAATAGCCAAGAATACCAATGAAATCAAATCAGGTATTCAAAGCAATGAGGGGAGATTTTTTTTTTCTTCTGTGGAGAAGAGCTAGATAGGCTTTATTGTGCCTAAGATTCCTCTCCCTTTTGAGGATATTATACTGGTAGATATTAACAACTGCTGGATAAGGTGATTGGAAGCAAGGGAGCACCAAGGTTAGCCTCTGGTGGACTCTGACATTTAAGCTAGGTAGAGTAATGAGACTCCTCTAATGATTTAACCAAGTGAAAATACAGAATCTTTTTTTTTTTTTTAATTCTCACCCAAGGATATTTTTCCATTGATTCTTAGAGAGAGGGAAAGAGAGAGAAATATTGATGTGAGAGAAACATGTCGATTGGTTGCCTCCTGCAGGAACCCAGACCAGGTCCTAGGCCAGGCAGCGAGGAGCCTGCAACTGAGTTATATGCAGTTGATAGGAATCAAACCTGGGACCCTTTGATCTGCAGGCCAACAATTTATCCACTGAGCAAAACAGTCTAGAGCAAGAATCCTTTTCTTAATTAACTGTAACACTGTTGAAACCAAGCTAGAAGATCTGAGCAAAGTTTTTGTAAGGGTCCACATATTACAGAAGAAAGATACAATGATAGATTTAATAATTCCCTGATGAGGCCTTCCAATGGGTCCCTACACCTCTCCTTGACTTCTGGTCTTACCCAAAGTGGGGGCAGCCTCCTAAACTGTATCACAGAGGAGTCCTTTCAAACATAATCTAGATTTTGAATTTCAGAACTCAGAGATTCTGTTAAACAAAATAATAATAATAATAATAATAATAATAATAAATAATAATAATATGTCCCACTAATTAGTCTGCCTTCCAAATATTGGCTTCTTTATTGTTGGAAACAACCAACATTTGAATACAATCCTAATATGTCCTACATCTTCACAAGAGATATGCATATATAGCTGTTGAGAAATTTTGTTTTATAGCTTTGAGCTACCTTTCTGTCTTTCCCCTTTCCTTTTGTGACTAACTCCTCAAAAAAAGTAGTTTATTACACTCATTCCACTGTTCAGTATATTATGTCTCTTTGTAATCAGGAGTCTACTACTGCTTAACCTAAAACTGATAATATACTCACAAAATCAAATAACCTGAACCTTTTTAGTAGATCTCTCTGTAACTACCCACACAACTTTCTTCTTAAAACTGTATCATCTCTATCCTAGTCTAGTGGCTCAATTTGTTAGAGAATTGTCCCAAACACCCAAAGGTTGTAGGTTCAATTCCTGGTCAGGGTACATATCGAGGTTTTAGTTTGCTTCCCATAATAGGTCAGGGCAATGTTTAGCACTCTCTCTCTCTCTCCCCCCTTTCCTCACTCTCTAAAAATCAATTAAAAAAAAATCTCAGGTGAGGATTTAAAAAAGTTGTATTACCCCTTTAGTATACCCAATTGGCTCATCCCTCTTTCTACTGATGGAATGTAGTTTTATTACAAGATTCAAGATCTTGACACTTTTCATCTTTATTAGTTTCTCTTCTTTAACCGTCTCATAATTACAACTATTCCATCTTGTGAATACTTCCTAATCTGAACCACAGTGTCTCTTGACTGAACTAAAATTGTTCGTGTTTTTTTTACATATATTTTATTGATTTTTTACAGAGAGGAAGGGAGAGAGACAGAAAGTCAGAAACATCGATGAGAGAGAGACATCTATCAGCCGCCTCCTGCACGCCCCACAGTGAAGATGTGCCCGCAAGCAAGGTACAGGCCCCCGACTGGAATCGAACCTGGGAACTTTCAGTCCGCAAAATTGTTCGTTTTGATATCTAGCTTAACACCCCAATACAACCCTAAAACACAAGATTTAAACATTGATTTTACCAATATTTGTCGATACAATTATTTTTTATAATTCCTTCTATTGGGTATATAGTTCTATTTAACCTATTGCTTCATCTCCATATGCCTAACTAACATTTTCCTTCTCTCTAATTTTTACTTTCTATATTCAATCATTTTTCAAAAAATTTCCCTCCAAATTACATGTTGAATTTGTCCTTCTCTCTCCCTTTCTCTTAGTCAAGTTATTTTTCTCATCATATCTGGTCATAACTTTTTCTTTTATTTTCTTATTATCAAAATAATTCTTATTCATGGTAAATAAACTAAATAAAATAATGAAGTTTGTACTCTCAGCACAAACTATACATTCCCTATACATTGCAGTTATATGTGTATTATTCCAAAAATTATAATTTATGCATGAAATATATTTCCAAAATATCTTCAAAGCAGTTGAACAATCTACTCTTTAATTAGTAATGTATGAGGATTCAATTTCCCCACTTTCCTAACCCTTATGTTATCATTCCTTAACATTTGTCAATCTTTTATTTTATTGTTGATTTAATTTGCATTGTAATATTGATAAATACAATTGAGCATGCATTCATATGCTTATTAGTAATTCCTATTGCTTATTTTGTGAAATACCTGTGTATATTGCCATACTTAGCTGATCATTCACTTTCTATGAAAAAACTGAGATATGTGTATCTGCTTGTCCCACATTCTGTCTGAAACTATGTGTAAGAGAAATGTAGAAAGCAATTATTTAGCATATTTCAAATCTGTGGTTGAATGTGTGCTGTGCTTTACAAGTTGATGGATTTCCTCCACATACAGGAAGGATTTCCAAAGTTGAACACTACAAAGAATGATAGGTGTCTAATAAAGTTTCTATTAATTCCCTCTCTAATCTTCCCACAGTTTTAAAAGTTATGTGTTTTATTCTTAATATAACTGGGTCAGCTCACCTAGACATATATTTTCTAATATATCCCCTGAATTTCTTGCATCCCTCCATTTTTCTTATCCTATTCTTTCTGCTTGGGTTACTTACATTTTGTCTTCTATCCAATTTCAATATTTCTCCTTCAGACATCTTCTTTTTTGATATTTCCCTAATAATTCTTCTTTCTCTTAACTGTCATATAATGTAGTTGCTCAAACAATACCTATTAAATTCTGCCTTGTACAGAAATTATTCTAGTATGTGCCATCTTATCCTATTATAGAGTAAGCATCTATTTTATAGTCACAATCATTTTTCAATATATTTTTCAATATATTCCATTTTTCAATATACTCAAAAAACATAAACATCAATTTAAAGAACTCAATAAAAATAGATTCCTAATCATTACCATTCATTCATTAATCTCAAATACATTGGATTCCTACTGTATATGCCAACATTCTTCTCAGAGTTACAGATATAATGGTGAACAAGACTGACTAAATTTTAGAAAGACAAACAAAACAAAGACCAAAGAAATTACAAAAATAATAAAACAAAATACAAGTAAATAAAAATTTTTATGAAATTATTTTAATGTTTGAAATATGCTTTGAAAACTAAATAATTTCCTATATAAAGACCAGTTTGGAAGCATGCAAGAAGAGAAATGGTTGATTAGTCACAATGCTTAATTGGCTTGTGAATGAAAGATGATAAATAATGACATGTATTTAGATGATAATAGTAGAGATGGAAAGAAGTAAAAAAAGGATTCAAATAATATTTTGGAGAAAGAAGTTGGCAGAGCTTGATAATGATGTGGGTTTTGCATATGAAAGAAAATGTTAAAGACTAAATTTTTCTGTATTTCACAGGAACAATTTTTCCCACTAGCACTGCAATTGCTATTAACTCCCTGACCATGTATTATTATGTCTGCCTTATTCACTTTCTCCATGTTGTACGATCTTTTGTCTTCCAAGGCCATTGTATGGTGCAAGAGATCATTGTATTCAGAACACTACAAACCCGTAATTGTCAAAGTCAGTTGATTCTGTAACATTAGAGATAATAGTATATCAGGAGATAGAAACCACAATTTGAACAGGAAGAATTTAATATAAAGGATTATTAACTATGGCTAAGGAACATTATAAAAGATAATAAAAATTCTAAAAATATCCCAAAGCTAAAGTTACACAGCCAAGGAAGGAACATATTTGGAAGGGAGCTTCATCCCAAAGCTGAAATTCGGACCTCACTGGAGAAGGTGGATGGCTGTAACACATTAGATGATACAGAACCAGCTGTGCTATCCCTGGCCTGCATTTGTCCACAATCATTGGGCAAGCAGGAAATACCTTTTATGGTATCTGAGCCAAAGGTGTTGGGAAGGGAACTGTGACCTAAAATGACAAGTGTAAATGCCTGTGACCGTAGAAGTGGGAAGAGACCTACACAACTATGAGGGGTAGAGATGTGCAGGAAATAGCAGAGATTGGCAAGCAGGAAACAATAGTTGAGGGTGCAGATGGGTTCAGACAGACAGACTAATGTATTCAGGACTCTAACAGCCATCCCTGCTGGACAGCACAAGGTCTTGATTGTACAATGTCTGCATGAGTGGGCCACTGTGAGTTGGTCACCAATCTATTGGGGCTGAGAATTCAAGGTTGCTGAGAGACTGCATCCTTGGGGTGCACATTTGGTACACAGCATCAGTGGATGTTTTTCTCACATGCAATACAAACAGGGCAATAGGAACAATACAAAATAAAAGGCAGGACACCACAAGCAGTGAAAAAAATAATTTTTTTCTTGCAATGTCCCTGGAGTGCCTCCTACTATTGAAGTTTAACATTGCACCTGAAGCAAAAAAGAAAAGCTTATAAGCACAAATTTCATTATCACTGGCAATTGAAGATAATTGAGGTGAATTAGAAGCTAAAATAAAATACATTGATAAACAAAATATGTATGTAAAAGAAAAAGAAAAAGAAGAGAAAAAAAAAAACACAGTGTATACAATTAAATATCTCTCTATACAAAAGCCTAATATGCAAAGTATTCCCTCAGGAGTCTTACTGACTGAGAATTTGATCGATTGCTATGACATGTGCTGACCACCAGGGGGCAGCATGGAAAAAAAGGGATGCCTTGGCCAGCAACTGATAGCTGCTAGGGACCCTACTAGTACACTAGGCCTCTAGTCTACATATAAGAGGCAAGGAAAAACATACAAACATACTATTGTCCTTATTTCTGTAAGTGGTCACAGGCTCTAATAGTTTTCGCTTCCTTCTTCTATCCCCACAATATATTTTCTTTGCCCTTACCTTAGCCAGAACTCAGCACTAAGCAATGTCCCCACCCTCCAAGAATCTCTTGGGTTTCAGAAATTACTTTTCTGTTCCTGTTTTACAGCAGCTATACAATTTTCTTTTGATAATGGAAAACAGATGCTTCAATTAAAGAGAGATTCTTTTTGTGTGTATGCCTGTTGCTTGAGTGGCATTCAGTGTTTACAATGGTCAAGGGCAGTCTCATCTTCCAATTGAATGTATCCCTCACTTTACCTTTTCCTGAAAGTAATGCAAATAGTCACTACCACTTGGGCCATAGACCCAGCAGATTCTAGGTCACTTGCATATCTGTGTAGTATAACATTTTATATTGAGTCTTGACAAATCACCATAGGAAACTCACATTACAAATCCTTAGGATTCTAGAGCTAGTTCATGCCACATGGAGTAGAGGTTATTGTTTGAAAAGTAGTTCTTAGTGAGTCATTGTAATGACCAGACATATATGAGAATGGGACATCAAAGGGACTCTGATAAAACTGTACATCATGAGGTGCTTGTGTAAAACTCATCAAGTTCAAAGTCTGGTGGGCACAGGAGTAACACATTATAAAATGGAAGTAATATAACAAGGATAAGGCTAAAAGGCTAAAGTAAACTGTATAGAGGTGGTTCAGACCCCAGTAACATCCACCATTAGTACATTTATCCTATCTCCAAGCTTCAAAGCAAAAGAAAAAGAGAACAAGTCATTTAGGAACATAGTTTGCAAATTAAAAAGAAAAACCTGAAAGAAATATAGGAAAGCTGAAATGAAGAGTGACTTGGTAATGATGAAGCTGAAAAAGAAAGAAATGTCAGTTATGACAGGCCTTGTAAGTCATGTTAAAATATTTTAAACTTAACCCTGAGGGCCACTATTAAAGTTATTTAGTCAGGTTAATACCATGTTTTAGAAAACTCATCCTGATTTCAGAATAATCAACAGAGGGAGTGTGGAAGGCAAGAGAGAGAAAAAAAAAAATTTAGGAAGTTATCCTATCTAATAAAAGAGTAATATGCAAATTGACCATATCTCCTCTACACCTACCAGCCAGGCCCACCAGCCAATCAGAGCGAGTATGCAAGGTAGCTATCACCACAGAGAGAGCAGGAGGAAGGCCTGGGTTGACCCTGGCAATGGAAGCATTTCACACACCCTGTCACACAGGCCTCCGCTTAAGTCAACAATGTTTCAATGGCTGTGTGAGCAGAAGCTTGCCTCTGCTCCAGGTTACAAAGTTTCAATTGTAGAAGATAAATAAATCCTAGATACCAGGTTCTCTGCTTGGGTTGCCAAGGGGTGTGGCGAGCCTGCAAACCACCACAGGCCTCTTGCCCAGACCACCCCATGCCCAAGGGAACCCCCACCCTGATCTGGGACACACTTCAGGGCAAACCAGCTGGCCCCCACCCATGTACCTGGCCTCTATACTATGTAATAAAAGAGTAATATGCCGATTGACCATCACTCCAACACACAAAATGACTGCCCCATGTAGACATAAGATGGCTATAATAAGATGGCCAGCAGGGGAGGGCAGTTGGCAGGGACCAGGCCTGCAAGGGAGGGCAGTTGGGGTTGATCAAGCCTGCAGGGGAAAGCACTTAGGGGTGACCAGGCTGGCAGAGGAGGGAAATTGGGGGTGACTGGGCCTGCAGGGTAGGAGAGTTAGGGGTAAACAGGCTGGAAGGGGAGCAGTTAGGCATAAATTAGGCTGGCAGGGGAGTAGCTAGGGGGTGATCAGTCTGGCAGGCAGAAGCAGTTAGGGGCAATCAGGAAGGCAGGCAGGTGAGCAGTTGGGAGCCAGCAGCCCTGAATTGTGAGAGGGATGTCTGACTGACAGTTTAGGCCCGGGCAGTCTGACATCCCTCAAGGGTTCCCAGATTTGAGAGGGAATAGGCAGGGATGAAGGACATTACTTCCCCCCACCCCCACTCCCATGAATGAATTTTGTGCACTGGGCCTCTAGTTACAATAATAATTAGGCATGACCTGATGATCATTTTAATAACTTCTCATCTTGGTGTATGCATGTTCTACTGTCTCAAAGTCTTATACCAAAACTTCTACATTTTAGTTGTAGGTATTATACCTTCCCTGCATTTACAAAAGTAGCATTTTAGAGAAAAAGGTATTTTAGCTCAAGGACAAATAATCCACATGAAAACTAATATGTTTCAGAATTGGAATTTAAACTCACTCTGTATGATTTCAAAGCCAAAGTTCTTTCAAATGTATTCATGATGAAGGTAGACATATACAGTGATAAATTAAAATGTGATGTAAGTGAGAACCTCTAACAACAGCTAAACAAATGTCATGGAATAATTACAAACAACAACTTATTCCACAGACATTAAACTACCCTAAAGTCCTCAGACATAGAATGTTGTTAGTTTACTTGGGCATTTTTCACTATTACATTTTGCTATCTATGTTGAACACAGAATTTGGAAGACTGTTAATATTTGACAGCATTGTTTTATCTATGCTGCTTAAGTGGAAAATCTATATACTTTTGTCCTAGGAACAAATTTTTAAAATTCATTCTTTAAAAAAATCAATAAAATATATTTAAAAAAATAAAATAAAAATAGCTGAATTTTTTTTAATGTTTTAATCTATAGTTTTGTCTTTTGTTGTTATTTAAGAAGTAATATAATAATTATATATGATACTGAATTTATCAGACTGAGCAATTTGTAAATTATATAAATGTCTAATTATTATGCTGGACACCTGAAACTACTATAATATTTCAACTATAATTAAAAATTAAAAAATAAAAACTAGTGCCAGATCAGTTGATAAAAATTTCAAACTATACTGAATTACAGAATGCATAAAGTAAAATAACTTTATTAGCTTTTGTGTATCTTTTCTTTGCCAAATATGTGAATTATATCACAATCACTACATTTGTACTAGAAAAATGTTTAAATCTTAAAAGATAAAGTGGTATGTAGAAAGAACAATTCTTAGTGGGAATATAACAATATTAGAACTACTTTGGAAAATTGGTGGAAGTTGTTCAGTAAAATATATGCATACTCTATAACTATAGTAATTTAACAATCTAGCATACAAACTGAAGGAATTCTTACAGATGTTTATAACTTAAGATAGATAAGTTTTAATCCATGAGCATAGTTTAATTAAAAAAATCAAACATCTTTGGACATAAGAGGATAGATAAATAAATTGTGCTATATTAATTTAATAGAATATTAAATAGCAATTAAAATGAATTAATTATGCCTATTCATATAAAATTGGACTAAATTCAAAAACAATATTGAACAAAAATAAGGTATACATGTGTTCATATTTAAATAAAGTTCAAAGATATAAATATCCAAACACTACATTGTTTAAAGATATTCTCATATGAGGAGAAACACTAAGAAAAAGAAAGGGAATCATAATGTCAGAAGTCAGCACAGTGATTCACTCTAGAATGTGGAGTACTCCACAGCATTCTTATAATAAACTAGAGGCCCAGTGCAAAAATTTGTGCATGGGGGGGGGTGTTGTCCTTCAGCCCAGCCTGCTCCCTCTCAAATCTAGGATCCCTTGATGTATATCTGACTGCCCATTTAGGCCTCTCAGAGTCCAGTACTGCTGGCTTCCAACTCCTTACCTGCCTGCCTTCCTGATTGCCCCTAACTGCTTTTGCCTGCCAGCCTGATAACCCCCTAACCATTCACCTGACAGCCTGATTGATCCCTAACTGCTCCACTGCCAGCCTATTTGCCTATAAATGCCTTCCCCCATAGGCCCGGTCACCCCTAACTTCCTTTCTTACCACCCTGGTCACCCCTAACTGCCCTCCCTTGCAGGCCTGGTCTCAGTCAACTGTCTTCGCCTGCTGGCCTTCTTGTGGTGGTCATCTTGTGTCCACATGAGGGCAGGATCTTTTGATCACATGGGGTAGTCATCTTGGGTGTTGGAGTGATGATCAGTCTGCATATTACTCCTTTATTAGATAAGATAGAGGCCTGTTGCCCAGGTGGGAGCCAGCTGATTTGCCCTGAAGGATGTCCTGGATCAAGGTGGGTGTTCTTTTGGGGGTGGGGTGGCCTGTGGTAGTTTGCAGACCAGCCCCATCCCCTGGTGATCCAAGGGGTGACCCTATCATATAGAATAAACTTTATAGCCTGAAGTAGAGCTATTGAAACTTTGTTACCTTAAGAGGAGGCTTGCTGGCCAGGGTTTGTGGAATGTTTGGTTTCCTTCATTGCCAGGGGCAACCCAAGCCTCCCTCCTGCTCTCTGTGCCGTAGCCATCTGGTTGGGTTAATTTGCATACTCACTCTAAATGGCTGGTGGGCGTGGCTTGTGGTGTAGCAGAGGTATGGTCAATTTGCATATTACTCTTTTATTAGAATGGACTAGCAGCATGTTTTTTGTTTGTTTTTTAGGAGAAAAATACACAGATGTTTATTATTTTTAAAAATATACCTTTAATATACATATAGTAAAATGTAGTCCTTTCAGAGTACAATTCTATGTTTTGTCAAATTCAGAGTTTTGTAACCAACAATACAATTAGGATTCAATGCAGTTTGTAACTATCTCCCCAATCTCCACTAATACCATTGCGCTATACCTTTAGAGACACCTCCCTCTACATGGAACCCACTGATTTTTAATCAATCCCTAGAACACTGCCTTATATAGGATGATTTGTAAATGGAGTAATAAGGTACATAGCCTTTTGATTATGAGTTTTTAGAATAATTTAGCAGTTACCTACAGTATTGCATATATCAACTATTTGTTTAATTGTTAAGTACTATTCCAAAGTATGTAGGCAACACTGATCGTTTAGCTGCTTCCAAGGTGAAGAACAATTTGAAATGTTTCTAGTTTCAGCCTCACTTAACCTTCATTCTTTATATATTACCCACAATATAAATATTATTTTATGTATATTTGATAGTTTAAAACCATTTAAAGCAAAGGAAAACAAAGTTTTGACCTTTGAAACATGTAAAATGCATTTAAATCTAAAATTATGTATTGGGAAACATAATATAAGTTGATATTTTAAAGCAAAATGATCTAAAATAATTTAGATATTCTGTTAGAAATATTTAATGTTCTCATTGGTACTTATTTTCATGATTAAATAGGGAAAATGTTAATAATAATACTATGGTATGCCTTTGAATGATCACATGAAAAAATATTGTCCTTTCATGTTATGTAATTTAGTTTTAATAATATTACACCTCATACTCTATATGAAAATTAACTCAAGGCTGCGGCCGCTGGGTGCGGGGGCAGAGGCAGCCGGACCGGCCGCAGGGACCGTGGCGACCCGGTGCCTGAGAGGCGGGCCGAGCGCGGGGAGGTAGGGGCCCAGGAGGCCGCGTCCATGGGCCCGCGGCGGACGGCCGGTGGCTGTACGGGCGGGCGGCGGGGACCGCGCGCTCTGTGAGGGCCTGGCCCACATCCCG